>JADBJO010015454.1:0-43719 GCA_016801955.1 Conus betulinus
TATGCGTTGACGAGACGTGGGGAAACTCCCACCTCAAACACTTATGTTACTTGCTTTAATGTCTCTGCAGAGAGACAGACTCTCCAGAGTCTGCTGTGGTGATTTCCTTTCTAAATTTACGAGTCTAAATTGTGCTAATGTATATCAGCCTCTTTTAAAACAACCAAACCAGGGAGTCTTTTTAAAGCTTTTTACTCGTACCTTGTTTTGAAAACAAAAGATTGTGTCTGTTCACCATCTTCGACAGTATTTAAAAGAGACTGCCCCTTGCGAGCTGGAAAACCTTTTTATCAGTTGTATAAAGCCTTTCGCACTTGTAAAAGAGAGACACCATTACTCGTTGGATGAAACACGTTGCTGCTCATGTCTGGAATAGACATATCAAACACCTTGCTCACAGCACCCGGGCTGCTAGTACTTTTTGCAGCATTAAGCAGAGATGTGGCCCATAGACAACATCCTTTAAGCAAGTAGACGGTCAAACAGGAACACTTTTTCAAGATTCTACCACCGGATCGTTGAACGGAATAAAATATGGAAATGTGTGGTTGCTACGAAGACTAAGTTTTTCCCCCAGTCTGCAACTGGCACATCATGGTAGACAAAGGGAAGTAAACTCACATTATGAGCTTATTGTTTTTCGATGCCTGACGTTTTATAGGAATAACGAGGTTATCCCCGACGTTAAAATCCCAACATGTATACGTCCTGACCGATCAGCAGTACGAGAAATAATTTGAAAATGAAACGAGACTTACCTGGAAGTTGAAGTTCATGGAGATTATTTCGAGGATGCTGTTGGTTCAAATTAAACAGCTCCAGGGTCCATGTGGTCACCCGTTGCAGGAGACACTGCCTCTATGACGATGAGTCACTTCAGTTGTGTCCAGTGATGCCTGTTCTGATCCAGTCTATACAGACAAATATTTACTGAAGAGCACCAAACTGAGGGCAGCTCAGACTGAGAAAGAGTCTCTGTCTGAGATGGAATTACAGCAAAAGCAGCTATCCTGATTTGCAGACAAAGATGTCATTCGATGTCTTTTGGTGACAGCAGTGTAGAGTAGCGAATCCTGCGGAGTAGCGTGTCCTATGATCACAGCATTGTAGTAGTGTGTCCTGTGATGACAGCATTGTAGTGTGTCCTGTGATGACAGCAGTGTAGTGTGTCCTGTGATGACAGCAGTGTAGTGTGTCCTGTGATGACAGCAGTGTAGTGTGTCCTGTGATGACAGCAGTGTAGTGTGTCCTGTGATGACAGCAGTGTAGTGTGTCCTTTGATGACAGCAGTGTAGTGTGTTCCTGTGATGACAGCAGTGTAGTGTGCCCTGTGATGACAGCATTGTAGTGTGTCCTGTGATGACAGTAATGTAGAGTGTCCTGTGATGACAGCAGTGTAGTGTGTCCTATGATGACAGCAGTGTAGTGTGTCCTGTGATCACAGCAGTGTAGTTTTGTCCTGTGATGACAGTAGTGTAGTGTGTCCTGTGATGACAGCAGTGTAGTGTGTCCTGTGATGACAGCAGTGTAGTGTGTCCTGTGATGACAGCAGTGTAGTGTGTCCTGTGATGACAGCAGTGTAGTGTGTCCTTTGATGACAGCAGTGTAGTGTGTCCTGTGATGACAGCAGTGTAGTGTGTCCTGTGACGACAGCAGTGTAGAGTGTCCTGTGACGACAGCAGTGTAGTGTGTCCTGTGATGACAGCAGTGTAGTGTGTCCTGTTGATGACAGCAGTGTAGTGTGTCCTGTTATGACAGCAGTGTAGTGTGTCCTGTGATGACAGCATTGTAGTGTGTCCGGTGATTACAGCAGTGTAGTGTGTCCTGTGATGACAGCAGTGTAGTGTGTCCTGTGACGACAGCAGTGTAGTGTGTCCTGTGATGACACAGCAGTGTAGTGTGTCCTTTGTGATGACAGCAGTGTAGTGTGTCCTGTGATAACAGCAGTGTAGTGTGTCCTGTGATGACAGCAGTGTAGTGTGTCCTGTGATGACATCAGTGTAGTGTGTCCTGTGATGACAGCAGTGTAGTGTGTCTGTGATGACAGCAGTTGTAGTGTGTCCTGTGATGACAGTAATGTAGAGTGTCCTGTGATGACAGCAGTGTAGTATGTCCTATGATGACAGCAGTGTAGTGTGTCCTGTAATCACAGCAGTGTAGTTTGTCCTGTGATGACAGTAGTATAGTGTGCCCTGTGATGACAGCAGTGTAGTGTGTCCTGTGACGACAGCAGTGGTAGTGTGTGTCCTGTGATGACAGTCTTGTATGTGTCCGGTGATTACAGCAGTGTGGTGTATCCTGTTCTGACAGCAGTGCAGCCTGTCCTGTGATGGGTAGACTCTTGGCAGCCTGGAATTGATTGTAGTCTGGGAACTGCCAGTGCCGGTGCTGCGAAAGGGCGGGCCTGATGTTTTGCTCTACATAAAGAGGTCAGTGTCAGTAGCGTAGGGGTAATGCAGCCAGAGAATGGTGCATGGTAATGCCAGGTTGCCGAGGACGATGATAGAGCGGGGAGAGGGAGGAATCTGTGGCGAAGGGAGGAATTTGGGGGTGCCACTGAGTAAATGTCTCGAAGGCGAGAGGATTTGTATATGAAACCAGCGATTCATTCCCTGATGACTTCCTGGGCAGACAACAAAATTATGCATTTTTCCCCTGACATAGTGTGATGGACACACACACACACACACACACACCACACACACACACACACACACACACACACACAAGTACACATCGGAGGGCAGAGGCCGAGACTGCACGGATTCTGGACCAATCCTTTTGTCCATCGCCAGGGGAAGTAATAAGAGCTCGGACTGAAAGAGTTATTTCCAATCATTTCTTTGTTTTCGCTCTTTTTTTCTCTCCCAAGTTGAATGTAGAGATGGTGAAAGATCTATGCTTATGCCACTCGAAAGTTTCAGCACAGATGATTATCAAGTCATAAACAACTGCTTCACACTTTTTCTTCTTTTTTTCTTCTTTTTTCTTCTTTTTTTTACATTGTTGGGAAATAATGACAATCTTACTGATTGGATTGTGAGTTCGTCATAAGATCCAAATCCACATTTCCAAACCACACTGAGCGGCCTCTCTATGAGCTATTATTATTACATCCTTACTTTAAGGTCGGCTGCATTTAATACGATTTTTTTTTTTTTTTTTTTTTTGTTATACGTTACCAACTGACAGAGAAACTAAACAAACACTCTTAAAGACACGTACACGCGTGTGACGTTGACTACAGACAAAGAAATAAACAAACACACACACCAACGGACTCGTGTGTGACATTGCCGGCAAGGCAGAGAAAGAAACAACTCATCAAACGGAACACGTGTGTGACATTACTGACAAGACAGAGAAATAAACAACACACACCAACGGACACGTGTGTGACATTGCCGACAAGACAGAGAAATAAATAAACATACTAACGGACACTTGTGTGACATAACGTCCTCAGCGTAGTATCAGCAGGCAGATTGCTCAACTTCCATGTCATCACACTCGCAAAGTTTCTTGACGGCTGGCTTTCTTTTTTTTTTTTTTTTTTTTTTTTTTTATTACTCGAATCTCAAGACAACGTGTGTGTTGCAGATTCCGTGTGATGCTAATGGTATGATATGGATTCGTGGAAGTGATCCATTGTATAATTGAACAATAATGGTGAACAAATCACGTAACAAAATGGAAGCGCAGATTTCTAACTCGTGGTACGCGCATGTGATGTTCCGAAGTTATTAAAAGAGCGTGGAGCAGTTGTGTCACCGATACTTTCATTGAGCTAGTGGATCGACCGCTGTTGCACAATGGTTTGGATCGACCGCTGTTGTACAATGTTTTTTTTTTTCTTTTTTTTTGTCGCGGGTTGTGTGCAGGAAGGAAATGAGTTTGAGTTATCTCTGTCTCTCTGTCTGTCTGTCGCATGTCATCCACTTTTTTTTTTAGGCCACCATTGCAGGGAGATGATTCATTCCAGACTGCTTGACATCAGAAAGAATCCGGACAACAGGCCTGTCGTGTCGAACCCATTCCAAAATAGAACACAGAAATATCTTGACTCAATGATCATTCATTCGTTTTTCAAGATATATCAGAATCTACACCTCACATTGCCGCGCTTTTGTGACTGACTTCAGTTTCAATTTGTTCTCCATATCCACAGCTATGTTGAGGCTCTGTCAAGTTTTTCGGTATCCATGGCCACAATGTTAGGGATGGACGATGTGGGGTTCTATAGAGGGGGATGCTCAGTCATTTTTGCTCCGCGACAAATCAGTTTTTGTCTTGAGTAGGGGAGATTACCAGGAATCCAGCAACGGGCTTGATCGGAACGGGCCCCATGTACGAGTGACAGCCGAAGACCACAGTGTCTTCCCTGGAAGATTCGCCTCAGAAAGACCTAATGAGGACTGCTCCCCATGCACTGCCGCTCCTAAGGCTGAAAGCGAGAATGCTGAGGTGTGGCTGTGTAGGTGGGAGTAATACCATATAGACGACTAAAAAGACCAAACGGAAACAGTAACACGTAAATTGTAACTTAACATCGGGAGAGTGACGTTAAAAAAGTCGAATTTGACCAAATGTCATAACATCCGGACAATGAAATTAAAATCGAATTTGACCAAATTTCTCAACATCCGGACAATGACATTAAAAGTCGAATTAGACCAGACGTCTTAACATCCAGACGATGACGTTAAGAGCCGAATTTGACAAAATGTCTTAACATTCGGACAATGACGTTAAAAGGTGAATTTGACCAGATGTCTTAACATCCGGACAATGACATAAAAATCGAATTTGACGAAACTTCTTAACATCCAGACAATGACATGAAAAGTCAATTTTACAAAGTGGCTTCTTTCAACCAGGAAGCAAACTTTGGAGGGTAAGAAATTGCCGTTGTGTGTGTGTGTGTGTGTGTGTGTGGTGTGTGTGTGTGTGTGTGTGTGTGTGTGTGTGAAGCTGCTCTATTTGCAGGCTCTCTTTCTGCCGATGCTTCAACAAATTAAACGACTCTAGAATTGGTCCTCAGAAAACTCCAGAATTTCCACCTGCTAAACTGAAAAAAAAAAAAAAAAAAAACCTGGTACAGCGCATGTAAAAGTGTGCAGTTATGAGACAGATGTTTTCCCTTCTGGATGACCCCTAAAAAGCTCTCCCGTTTTTAACCTTTTAAAGACTAAAGACGCTCCATGGTGCATTCCATGTCATGCACCACTCACCGGAAAACATATTCTTTTAGAGTATAGGACTTACATGATGTGAGACATAATTATTTTTACAGCAGACAGTATCAGAATCTTGTCAGAGATGTTCCACCCGATGTGAACTTTGAATTTCTGAAAGAGGTTAACATTTTTCATCTGGTCTAAAATGTTTACAGTAAAGATGTTCACAAAAATTTCCTTTTTTTAAATTATTTTTTAAGGTGTATTTAAAGGGTTGTGTGAATGAATCACTTGTAAGTTTACTTCAGCGTGGTGACAGCCCTGATATGGCCCTTTGTGGACGACTGGGCCATAAGCATAATAGCCCTCTGTGGTCATTTGGGCTATAAACAACATTACTTACTTACTTACTCCCGGCTCAAACGAACAGGTTAACAGGTTGTTCTCCATGTAGGTCATCTGCTTGCTGGCGTAATACACCCAAGAGACCAGCTTGGAGTTTACGGCATTTGTCATCATAGATCTGGTGAAAACACAAAAAAAAGCTGTCCACGCTGTCAGCAGGCCACGAATCTTATCCCTGTGCCTCGCGGCTTTGAGAAGACCCCCCGTACGTGGTACAAGGAAGATTCGTGGTGAGCTGAGAAGACTCTTACGTCAGTAACAGAGTGCTGCCTCAAAAACTCATCTGTCGGATGCAGTTCACGTGGAATCAGCCTCCAACGCCTTCTCAACACCAGAATGCTTGTGTCAAACGAATTTCATGCTCAAGACGCACTTACGAAAAAGACTTAAGAGCAACCGCTGACACGTGCGTCGGTCATACATGGTTCCAGGCATTCGTGTATGTTTGAGGCTCTTAGTGAGTGCCTTGCGCTGTTTTAGTGATCGACAGGTTGGTTAGGCTCGCTGTGTTCATGATGCGAGATGTTAGTTAATTTTGTTGATTATTTTGTGAAGTATATTATCTCGGGAATATATGTGGATACTGTGTGTTGGCTACATTCAAAATTAGTTTGGACGTGTAGTTATCTTCCTTTTTTAGGCGTCGGCCACTGATAATGCTTGGTGAAAATTTATGCATTGAGCTCTGTTTGATCCTGGTCACGCGCTCAGATGGTGTGGAATGTATTGATGGTATGGGAATGTATCTGGGTTCGACTGTTCGGGTCGGGTTATTGCTCATTTGGGGCACTGCTGATCTTGATACGCGTGACCCGTAGTGTGAACTGAGTTCGCGTGGGTTGTTTGTGTGGGGGTGACTCATGCATGGATCTGACTATTGACTATGTGTTTAGCTAAGTTGTGGTGATGATATAGGATCTAGATTCTAAGGATTTGTGCTCTTTCTCTTACTGACTTTGTAAAAATCCCCGTGTTGGACGGTCTTGGCCTGGTTGGGACGGAATCCTACGTAGGCTGCATGCTTGGCATCACAGCAGAGACCCTTATCTCTCCATCAAGGAACCTGCTGTAACACCTGTCATCCCCTGGTCAGAGAGCTTACCAGGGTCGACCGTCAAGTGTGGACTCCTCCTGCATCCTTCCGACCCTGTCCCCGACCCATTGTGATGCCCTGACCCTATCAATGTCTACCCCCTGTTTTGTCCTCAACGTCTTCCAGACCTAGTGTTTAACTGACCCGATAACCCCTTTGTCCCCTGTCTTGCGCCCTACGTCACTGCAGCTTGGGCGTGAGGAGGGAGCGTCTGCTGGCCACAGTGGGTGGCTGGGTGGATAACCACTCGCCTACATCTTGTGGCGACCGGGCAGCGCTTGGAGAGCACGTGGCTTCATTGCTTCCCTTGGGGTCTTCATCAGAGGGACACTACGGGGAGGGCACCAGTTTTACGGGGAAGGGCGTCGAGGACGCTGTGAGGTGTGACCAGAGGTCTAGTGTGGCGCCAGAGCATCACATGGCCAATCGTGCGCCCCGTCTGTCAGCAGTGTGGTTACAGGAAACACACTCTTGTTTTGGTGTGTCTGTTCTAATGGACGTGCGTGTGCGTGTGCGTTGTGCACACTGAACGATTGAGAACAACAGCACGAGTAGCAACAGCAACAGCACGAGTAGGACATAATTGTAGTAGTAGTGTTTGGTGGTCTTGGACGGCGATACGTGAGTCGTACGGCGGATCTGTGTACTGTTTAATGTGTTTGCCATGAACAATAACTAGGTGTTATAATTTGGGGGTTGTGTTGGAGTCCGTTGGGGGTCTCCGTCTGTGATTAACTTTGGCACTGTGTTATATGCATTATGTTGATGCTATGTGTCATGTGCCCTATGACCTATGTGGTGTGAACGTCTCTAGGTAATGCCGGCTGCAGTGGACGGAGCCTCGTGCGGAGGAGGTGTGATGCGATGTGACTGAGTGTGTATGCGAGCGAGAGTGTTGGTTGTAGCGTGCATTGTTGGTGTGGGAAGGACTGATCAGGGTAAAAGGTTGTCGTGCTTATATTGTTGGTGAAAATGTTCATGTATTCACGGTCAGTAAATGTTGTGTGAATGTTAAATCTGTGTTCAGTAGTCCTAGGCCTGTTGGGAAGTAACTAGATTAGGCTGTAAACTGTGTCTGTCTATCTATAGCGTCAGTTCAGGTCTTAGCGAACCTGACATACCTACGTGAGTTTGTCTGCTACTTTGACCGTTCTGGAAGTACTATCACGTTTAAAACGAAATGTCGTAAAAAGCATATGAAAGATATATATATATATATATATATGTGTGTGTGTGTGTGTGTGTGTGTGTGTGTGTGTGTAACTTGATACAACTGTATTGATTAACGTGTAAATTTTAAATACTTGCAGTCAGTGGGACTTTTTTTTTTAACTAAGACAGTATTGGTAATTAAAGTGCAACACTGCCACAAATAGGTTTTGTAATTAAAACCGAATCGTCCTTTTAAAACGGTAAAGTACGGTTGACGTAATTTTGACTCTAAGCTGATAAAACCTGCATTGTAGTACGATATCATGAGTTTTTAGTGAAATTGTACCGAAACCACTAAAAACCAGAATAAAGAAATATACCACTAAAAGTGATTGAATGCATAACTAGATTTCACTTGCATTATGTTTAGTGAATGACAATGTAGAATTACCGTGTGGCCGTCAGAGGAAATCCTCCACTGAACGTCGCGTGAAGATCCACACAACTAAAAGGCCTGTAAGAAGACTACCGGGCCAGCAGATGAACTGTCAGAAAATCGAGTTGAGGATTCAAACACAGTGCCAAAGAAGATCTACACTAATTATTCAGGCTAGGAATTTGTACAGGGTCTCTGTGCCAATGGCCAGAAACGTAACGTTACACATGTAAGTGCAAAATAGGAATAGAATAAATTCGGTTAAAAGATAGTCTGATAGAGGCGTTGATGGAAGGAATACACTGGAGAACAAACTGGCCACAGCAGGAGACCACTGTATTGGGGACATGAATGGATGCCTACAAAGTGAAACTACCAAAGCGAAGACACATAACAAAAATCCAGATGCCAGCAAGAAATGGATATTATGCGAAAGAGGAACAGGAATCTCAGGAAAGAGCAAGAACAAGAAAAACCCAAGACTGCTTCTTCAGAAACCTCTTTAATTTGCTAGGAAACTTCTGAGCTGCCGAAACCGTGAACACTCATAGTGAATCTCAGAGCAAAGCATCACTTCAAATCCGAGGCTTAATGCGGTCAGCAGTGCCAGAGAAGAGTTCAATGACAAGACAACCAGCATTGAATGAAAGTAAAGAAAGTGGCTGATGAAGAAATATCCGAGTGTTCTTCAGTGGCTCCAAGAATGATCAGATCACTACGGGAGAAGCTGAAGATCAGCGACCAATCAAAAAGCAAAACGAGTGTGGCATCAGCCTGGTTTGGCCAGTCTCACTCCTGAATGTTCAGGGGAAAAAATCCTCTCTGTCAAGACGGCCAGACTGACTAAGTACCTTATATTGAAATGAGTAGTGGGTTTAATCAGTCCCCCAAAAAAAAAAATGTATTATATATATATTCCTGGGAGTGTATGGTTGTGTAGAATGCGCCATTCTAATTTGAAAGCATCCAAAGAGCCGAGGTAGATAAGGAGACTTTCGACATGGTGTTGCTTGATGTGGCAAATGCGAATGGATTCACTTCTGAACAATATGATTCAAGTGGCCCTGGACGTGTGTCACGTCCCAAACAATTTCCGAGATATTGCTGAGGGACGTGTTTCCATGGCTAACCAAAGAGGTTCCCTACAAAGAAACACACTCAAAGCAAATGATCAGCATGGAAGTTGGGATAGCTAAGGCTGTATAATTCTTTCAGTGATGTTTGCGTTTGGCAATGAAGTCGTTTTGAAAACAGTCATAAGAGATACATGTTCAACTGACACTAGGATTAGATATCAAATACCACTTCCAAAAGTATTTATGTATGATACAAAAAGTCCTCTCCATCAATGGGGATGAAACACACAAAATAATGAATAAGTTAGTTGCTTCAAGAAGTTCATGTTTCAAACTAATGAAATTACGAAGCATCTCTCTATGGAAAGGAAAAAGCAGCTGACACAAGTGCCTTCACTGTAGCCAAACCAGGCATTCCAAAAGTCACGGAAGAACCGGTCTTGGAAGGTAGCGAGGACTTCTTGAAATGCACAAACTGGGGAAAGAAACAAACAAAACAAACAAAAAAAAATGATAGAAGGAAACCAAAAGATAACATACTCGTGTGGCCACCGGGGCAAATACAAGGTCTGATCTGCAGTTCATGCTGATCCCCAAACTCTTCCTGCCTCTTCTTACATGTGATATCAGCTCTAGCACACTGAAATTCAATGGAGGCCGGAATCAACCAATACGCAAAGATGTGGCTCAGAGTCTCAATTAGCCTCACTGACGTTGCGCCTTACTGTCGCCAGTGCTGAACCCGCCCCTGAAGCTCGTCTCTGAGACGTTGAAAATGGACAAAATCATATTCCTCCCCTCGGCGTCTTCATCAAAGCAAACTAATGGCACAGCTAATGTTAGGTAGGAACCCAAGGTCTGACCAGCGAGTTGGGCTAATGTGTAAGTCAGACAACTGCTAAGTCGAAGCCATGAGACCCTGTTCTTAAAATAACTCAATTTGGTCATTGATTCAGTTATCCATCAGCTTGAAATCATGCGCAGCGACGGGTGTCAAAACTTAGCGGATGTGGTCTAATGTACATGGACTAGTCCGCAGGCAGTGACACTTCCTTGATGAAACTGAAAGAGCAACTCAGCGTCATCAAAACAACCGATTCTGATTGAACTCATCGTCCCATAAGAAAGCAGAATGGAGCAAGTTCACATCTACAAGACTGGGAAGTATAGCACCTTGAAAAGAGCTGGCTTCCAAGACAAAGTCCTGGCCAGAGAGGTCAGAACAAGGGTTTTGTGAGCTCATCAGGCCATGAACTCACGACACAGTTTGCAATGTCTGGGAAGAAGAGGACCGGAATCCTAGAGGCACTGACGGAAGTGGCTGAAAAGAGCTCCAGCTGGTTCTGGACAATGAGGAAGATAAGTAACCTTTATGATGCTAAAATTTCCCAACTTAGAACAGGTGTCCCACGGCCACGTGGGTAAGATACCCGTCTCAAACGACGATGCCTTGAGACACCTACCCATGTAGAAGTGCCTGTTTGAATCTTGGCAGCGCCAGGAAAAAGAATCTGACTGCAGAAGGGCATCTAGTTATCATGACTTGGACGCAGCCGGATCTTCCTGTAGTATAAGGCGTTCAAAGCAGAAACACGTGCCCTAAATGGGCAGAGGAGGGCATCTTTGGTGTCAATCTCTCCCTGGAGTTTCTACCTACTGACAGTGATAATGATAGAAGCTTTATTTCATACAAATTTATGGAAACTTCACAGATTAGATATGATTCTGTTAGTGCAACAGAATAAGTTTGTTAATGCACATTTTAATTCCAGTTCTTGAACGGCGCTATTACTTTCCGCACATTTTTCGTGGAGATCACAACAAAATTATTAAATAAGTAAATAAATAGTTAAGGAAAAGTATGAGAAGAAAATGCAAGCGATCATGCTCAGCCATTTTTTGTTTTTCGTATTATTGTCATTTAATTCTTCATGTGTTACTGATCACATGCCATGTAAAACATACATCCCCGACATATGTATCAACCTAAAACCAGGCAACGAAACGCTCGCGCTTCACAAGGCGTCAATGTTCACGCAGAACCCATATCTTCAAAGTGCACCTACCACTAAGCCACGATCAAATGACAAGAACGAAAACATTGTCAGCTCAGAACGAATTCTACGATGCCTCGACCAGAACCACACGCTACACACCTTGAAGGAGACGAGATGATCGTCATCGTCTCCTACACAGGCAGCCGGGGCGATGAACTAGAACCAGCGTTCCAGTATCCGTCCAGCTGTTTGCTGACCATGACGGGTCCAGCGGACAAGGTCTTTTCAGTGTTCATCCTGGATGTGGATTGCGTGGCACGCAACACCTTCTTTCTGGACACGGATGAGCTCGTCAGAGGAGGGTTCTGGGCAAACTGCCACCGGCCGCTATGGATGTCACCGGGGACAGAGACCATGACAGCGTCAAACGTGGCCAGGGTTTGGATCACTGGTGAAGGCACACGCTTTCCCTTCAGTTTGCGAGTTCTCTTCAAGTCTGAGCCTAAACGACGGCTCGATGACCTGGAAGTGCGAGTGCTGACGGATTCTGTTGGTAGGATCCCCCACCCACCTCTCTCTCTCTCTCTCTCTCTCTCTCTCTCTCTCAGATTATTCAAGTGAAGGAGAAGAATGGCTTTCATACGGTTGTATAATGTACGTTATCGATTTTATAAGCATTGGCCAAAGTTTTTATCCGTTTGATCAATGAAACTAAGTTTTGTCATTTTCTGCAAAGATATTGTTTTGTCAGGCTAAAAGTAAATAGGATCGTATTACCTAAACTTAAAACAAAAACCTCGTACATCTTTCATAATCATCTTTTATTATCTTCGCGTTCCTTTTTTTCCCCCATTTTTGCCTTTCAAATTCAGTCTACTGTTTGTTACGGACCAGAGTTACATGGGATCATATCAGACGACCATTCATTGTCAGGCCGTTCGTACTTAAGTTTTGCAAACAATTTTAGGAGCTATTATGCGGATAGGAAATCACCTAAATGATGAAATTAGCGAGGGCCCCGTAAGTGAAAACTGCTGTTGGATGTACTCAGGCACGGGAGACAGCTGACAAATGCAGAGCCTGTTCTAAACTTTCCTTCTTAGCAGCCTCACCTGATGTTGAATCTAAATCCACATTTACAATATATTACAACATAGTTCTGACAAGGAAAGTCACAATTACTATCTTGGCTATAATTTTGAATTTACATCAGTCAACATAACTGCTTTGATATGGCCAGAGTGTACAAAAAAGCAGAAGGAAAATAGAGAAAGAAAAAAAAAAGTGTGGTTCATGACATGAAAATATTCGTGAAAACTTCGTAATGTTGCTGACACTTTTCCTTGTACCAGGTGAATATAAGAATGCTCTCACATAGATTTGGCGATGTGCACGCTGAAAAAAAAATCAGTTCATTTTCACACCTGCTGTTCTCCCTCTCTCTCTCTCTCTCTCTCTCTCTCTCTCTCTCTCTCTCTCTCTCTCTCTCTCTCTCAGTGTTTAGTGCTTCATCGTTTATTCTGTAATCTTAGTGTAGCCTCCGGTTGTCTTTTGGTTTGCTTGACTCTGCTCGCTTTTATTCCGGTCTTCAGTTCTTCTTACATCCCTCCTCATTACATTTTTTACGTTTATCCCTCCGTCTTCCTCTTTCTCCATACTGCATTCTTTCTTCGGTACTTTTTTTTTTTTACCCTCTGGGTATTTTCAAGTACTGGAGAAAGAATGTGGGTCCCACTCTCGTGGCAAAAAGAAGAAAAAAAAAAAACATACATAATCTCTCTCTCTCTCCCTCTCTCTCTCTCTCTCTCTCTCTCTGGTGTGTGTCTCTGTCTGACGCCAGGAGCGCGGACGAGGGGCCTCGAGCAGGCGATACATATAGATCTGCCTTCGAGAGGGATTGCGATAGTTTCCTCATGCAGCTAGTGAAGGGTTTTTCATATTTATGATATACATTTTCCCATTTACTTCAACCTCAATTTTTTTTCCCCTCTCAATTTCAATCTTTGCCAAATCATTACTGTAACGATGAAACAATTGTTAACCTGCACTTGTTTTCCTCCACTACTTAATTGTTCAGCATTATAATATATATATATATATATATATATATATATATATATATTGCTACTCACGCATGCTACTGTAAGTTGTCACCTAGAAATGTCCCACCTGGTGTGATGTTTTTTTTGTTTTTTTTTTAAAGCAATTTAACATTTTTTCATCTGATCTAAGATTTCACCGTGGAAATTTTGATAACAAAATTTCCAGTGTGTAATTTAAAAAAAAAACCCAAAAAAACTGTGGATATTTTTTGTTTCACTTTTCAGTTGACTTCAATGCGGTGACAGCCCTGATATTGCCCTTTACGGACGACTGGGGCTGTAAGCAACATTACATTACTTTACCTTACCTGTTCACTGGGCAGGTGTGAAAGACAAATGCAAAATAAAAAAAAAGAAAAAAAAAAAGAAAAAAAAAAAAAACCCTTCCCTTATAAACAGTTCAGCCTGCCCTTGATCTCCCCCACTACCCTTCCCTCCCTCTGCTCTCCCCCTCGTTCTCCCTCTCCCCCCCCCCCCCCCCTTCTCCCACTCTCCGCCTCCCCCCCTCCTCCCTCCCCCTCCCCCCCCCCTCTCACCCCCCTCCCTCCTCCCCCTCCCTCCTTTCTATCTCCCTCTACCCCCCCCATCTCCCCCCCCCCTCTCCCTCTCCTTCCTCCCCCATCCTCCCTCCCTTCTCAGACTCACGGGCAGGCTGAACTGTTGTTTATAAGGTATTTTTTTTTTTTTTTTTTTTTTTTTTTTTTTTTCTTTTTTTTTATTTTGCATTTGTCTTTCACACCTGCCCAGTGAACAGGTAAGGTAAAGTAATGTAATGTTGCTTACAGCCCAGGGCTGTCACCGCATTGAAGTCAACTGAAAAGTGAAACAAAAATAATCCACAGTTTTTGGGTTTTTTTTTTAAATTACACACTGGAAATTTTGTTATCAAAATTTCCACGGTGAAATCTTAGATCAGATGAAAAATGTTAAATTGCTTTAAAAAAAAAACAAAAAAACATCACACCAGGTGGGACATTTCTAGGTGACAACTTACAGTAGCATGCGTGAGTAGCAATATATATATATATATATATATATATATATATATATAATATATAATGCTGAACAATTAAGTAGTGGAGGAAAACAAGTGCAGGTTAACAATTGTTTCATCGTTACAGTAATGATTTGGCAAAGATTTGAAATTGAGAGGGAAAAAAATGAGGTTGAAGTAAATGGGAAAATGTATATCATAAATATGAATACCCTTCACTAGCTGCATGAGGAAACTATCGCAATCCCTCTCGAAGGCAGATCTATATGTATCGCCTGCTCCGAGGCCCCTCGTCCGCCGAATCGGACTCATCAGGGAGACACGGCCGATTGGGTCTGCGCTCCTGGCGTCAGACAGAGACACACACCAGAGAGAGAGAGAGAGAGAGAGAGAGAGAGAGAGAGAGAGAGAGATTATGTATGTTTTTTTTTTTTTCTTCTTTTTTGCCACGAGAGTGGGACCCACATTCTTTCTCCAGTACTTGAAAATACCCAGAGGGTAAAAAAAAAAGTACCGAAGAAAGAATGCAGTATGGAGAAAGAGGAAGACGGAGGGATAAAACGTAAAAATGTAATGAGGGAGGGATGTAAGAAGAAACTGAAGACCGGAATAAAAGCGAGCAGAGTCAAGCAAACCAAAAGACAACCGGAGGCTACACTAAGACTACAGAATAAACGATGAAGCACTAAACATGAAGCACTAAACACTGAGAGAGAGAGAGAGAGAGAGAGAGAGAGAGAGAGAGAGAGAGAGAGAGAGAGAAAACAGAGGGAGAACAGCAGGTGTGAAAATGAACTGATTTTTTTTTCAGCGTGCACATCGCCAATCTATGTGAGAGCATTCTTATATTCACCTGGTACAAGGAAAAGTGTCAGCAACATTACGAAGTTTTCACGAATATTTTCATGTCATGAACCACACTTTTTTTTTTCTTTCTCTATTTTCCCTTCTGCTTTTTTGTACACTCTGGCCATATCAAAGCAGTTATGTTGACTGATGTAAATTCAAAATTATAGCCAAGATAGTAATTGTGACTTTCCTTGTCAGAACTATGTTGTAATATATTGTAAATGTGGATTTAGATTCAACATCAGGTGAGGCTGCTAAGAAGGAAAGTTTAGAACAGGCTCTGCATTTGTCAGCTGTCTCCCGTGCCTGAGTACATCCAACAGCAGTTTTCACTTACGGGGCCCTCGCTAATTTCATCATTTAGGTGATTTCCTATCCGCATAATAGCTCCTAAAATTGTTTGCAAAACTTAAGTACGAACGGCCTGACAATGAATGGTCGTCTGATATGATCCCATGTAACTCTGGTCCGTAACAAACAGTAGACTGAATTTGAAAGGCAAAAAATGGGAAAAAAAAAAAGGAACGCGAAGATAATAAAAGAATGATTATGAAAGATGTACGAGGTTTTTGTTTAAGTTTAGGTAATACGATCCTATTTACTTTTAGCCTGACAAACAATATCTTTGCAGAAAATGACAAACTTAGTTTCATTGATCAAACGGATAAAAACTTTGGCCAATGCTTATAAAATCGATAACGTACATTATACAACCGTATGAAAGCCATTCTTCTCCTTCACTTGAATAATCTGAGAGAGAGAGAGAGAGAGAGAGAGAGAGAGAGAGGGTGGGGGGATCCTACCAACAGAATCCGTCAGCACTCGCACTTCCAGGTCATCGAGCCGTCGTTTAGGCTCAGACTTGAAGAGAACTCGCAAACTGAAGGGAAAGCGTGTGCCTTCACCAGTGATCCAAACCCTGGCCACGTTTGACGCTGTCATGGTCTCTGTCCCCGGTGACATCCATAGCGGCCGGTGGCAGTTTGCCCAGAACCCTCCTCTGACGAGCTCATCCGTGTCCAGAAAGAAGGTGTTGCGTGCCACGCAATCCACATCCAGGATGAACACTGAAAAGACCTTGTCCGCTGGACCCGTCATGGTCAGCAAACAGCTGGACGGATACTGGAACGCTGGTTCTAGTTCATCGCCCCGGCTGCCTGTGTAGGAGACGATGACGATCATCTCGTCTCCTTCAAGGTGTAGCGTGTGGTTCTGGTCGAGGCATCGTAGAATTCGTTCTGAGCTGACAATGTTTTCGTTCTTGTCATTTGATCGTGGCTTAGTGGTAGGTGCACTTTGAAGATATGGTTCTTGCGTGAACATTGACGCCTTGTGAAGCGCGAGCGTTTCGTTGCCTGGTTTTAGGTTGATACATATGTCGGGGATGTATGTTTTACATGGCATGTGATCAGTAACACATGAAGAATTAAATGACAATAATACGAAAAACAAAAATGGCTGAGCATGATCGCTTGCATTTCTTCTCATACTTTTCCTTAACTATTTATTTACTTATTTAATAATTTTGTTGTGATCTCCACGAAAAATGTGTGCGGAAAGTAATAGCGCCGTTCAAGAACTGGAATTAAAATGTGCATTAACAAACTTATTCTGTTGCACTAACAGAATCATATCTAATCTGTGAAGTTTCCATAAATTTGTATGAAATAAAGCTTCTATCATTATCACTGTCAGTAGGTAGAAACTCCAGGGAGAGATTGACACCAAAGATGCCCTCCTCTGCCCATTTAGGGCACGTGTTTCTGCTTTGAACGCCTTATACTACAGGAAGATCCGGCTGCGTCCAAGTCATGATAACTAGATGCCCTTCTGCAGTCAGATTCTTTTTCCTGGCGCTGCCAAGATTCAAACAGGCACTTTCTACATGGGTAGGTGTCTCAAGGCATCGTCGTTTGAGACGGGTATCTTACCCCACGTGGCCGTGGGACACCTGTTCTAAGTTGGGAAATTTTAGCATCATAAAGGTTACTTATCTTCCTCATTGTCCAGAACCAGCTGGAGCTCTTTTCAGCCACTTCCGTCAGTGCCTCTAGGATTCCGGTCCTCTTCTTCCCAGACATTGCAAACTGTGTCGTGAGTTCATGGCCTGATGAGCTCACAAAACCCCTTGTTCTGACCTCTCTGGCCAGGACTTTGTCTTGGAAGCCAGCTCTTTTCAAGGTGCTGTACTTCCCAGTCTTGTAGATGTGAACTTGCTCCATTCTGCTTTCTTATGGGACGATGAGTTCAATCAGAATCGGTTGTTTTGATGACGCTGAGTTGCTCTTTCAGTTTCATCAAGGAAGTGTCACTGCCTGCGGACTAGTCCATGTACATTAGACCACATCCGCTAAGTTTTGACACCTCGCTGCGCATGATTTCAAGCTGATGGATAACTGAATCAATGACCAAATTGAGTTATTTTAAGAACAGGGTCTCATGGCTTCGACTTAGCAGTTGTCTGACTTACACATTAGCCCAACTCGCTGGTCAGACCTTGGGTTCCTACCTAACATTAGCTGTGCCATTAGTTTGCTTTGATGAAGACGCCGAGGGGAGGAATATGATTTTGTCCATTTTCAACGTCTCAGAGACGAGCTTCAGGGGCGGGTTCAGCACTGGCGACAGTAAGGCGCAACGTCAGTGAGGCTAATTGAGACTCTGAGCCACATCTTTGCGTATTGGTTGATTCCGGCCTCCATTGAATTCAGTGTGCTAGAGAGCTGATATCACATGTAAGAAGAGGCAGGAAGAGTTTGGGGATCAGCATGAACTGCAGATCAGACCTTGTATTTGCCCCGGTGGCCACACGAGTATGTTATCTTTTGGTTTCCTTCTATCATTTTTTTTTTTGTTTGTTTTTGTTTGTTTCTTTTCCCCAGTTTGTGCATTTCAAGAAGTCCTCGCTACCTTCCAAGACCGGTTCTTCCGTGACTTTTGGAATGCCTTGATTGGCTACAGTGAAGGCACTTGTGTCAGCTGCTTTTCCTTTCCATAGAGAGATGCTTCGTAATTTCATTAGTTTGAAACATGAACTTCTTGAAGCAACTAACTTATTCATTTTTTGTGTGTTTCATCCCCATTGATGGAGAGGACTTTTTGTATCATACATAAATACTTTTGGAAGTGGTATTTGATATCTAATCCTAGTGTCAGTTGAACATGTATCTCTTATGACTGTTTTCAAAACGACTTCATTGCCAAACGCAAACATCACTGAAAGAATTATACAGCCTTAGCTATCCCAACTTCCATGCTGATCATTTGCTTTGAGTGTGTTTCTTTGTAGGGAACCTCTTTGGTTAGCCATGGAAACACGTCCTCAGCAATATCTCGGAAATTGTTTGGGACGTGACACACGTCCAGGGCCACTTGAATCATATTGTTCAGAAGTGATCCATTCGCATTTGCCACATCAAGCAACACCATGTCGAAAGTCTCCTTATCTACCTCGGCTCTTTGGATTGCTTTCAAAATTAGAATGGCGCATTCTACACAACCATACACTCCCAGGAATATATATATATATTTTTTTTTTTTTCTGGACTGATTAAACCCACTACTCATTTCAATATAAGGTACTTAGTCAGTCTGGCCGTCTTGACAGAGAGGATTTTTTCCCCTGAACATTCAGGAGCGAGACTGGCCAAACCAGGCTGATGCCACTCGTTTTGCTTTTTGATTGGTCGCTGATCTTCAGCTTCTCCCGTAGTGATCTGATCATTCTTGGAGCCACTGAAGAACACTCGGATATTTCTTCATCAGCCACTTTCTTTACTTCATTCAATGCTGGGTGTCTTGTCATTGAACTCTTCTCTGGCACTGCTGACCGCATTAAGCCTCGGATTTGAAGTGATGCTTTGCTCTGAGATTCACTATGAGTGTTCACGGTTTCGGCAGCTCAGAAAGTTTCCTAGCAAATTAAAGAGGTTTCTGAAGAAGCAGTCTTGGGTTTTCTTGTTCTTGCTCTTTCCTGAGATTCCTGTTCCTCTTTCGCATAATATCCATTTCTTGCTGGCATCTGGGATTTTTGTTATGTGTCTTCGCTTTGGTAGTTTCACTTTGTAGGCATCCATTCATGTCCCCAATACAGTGTCTCCTGCTGTGGCCAGTTTGTTCTCCAGTGTATTCCTTCCATCAACGCCTCTAGTTTGCAGACTATCTTTTAACCGAATTTATTCTATTCCTATTTTGCACTTACATGTGTAACGTTACGTTTCTGGCCATTGGCACAGAGACCCTGTACAAATTCCTAGCCTGAATAATTAGTGTAGATTGTCTTTGGCACTGTGTTTGAATCCTCGACTCGATTTTCTGACAGTTCATCTGCTGGCCCGGTAGTCTTCTTACAGGCCTTTTAGTTGTGTGGATCTTCACGCGACGTTCAGTGGAGGATTTCCTCTGACGGCCACACGGTAATTCTACATTGTCATTCACTAAACATAATGCAAGTGAAATCTAGTTATACATTCAATCACTTTTAGTGGTATATTTCTTTATTCTGGTTTTTAGTGGTTTCGGTACAATTTCACTAAAAACTCATGATATCGTACTACAATGCATGGTTTATCAGCTTAGAGTCAAAATTACGTCAACCGTACTTTACCGTTTTAAAAGGACGATTCGGTTTTAATTACAAAACCTATTTGTGGCAGTGTTGCACTTTAATTACCAACACTGTCTTAGTTAAAAAAAAAGTCCCACTGACTGCAAGTATTTAAATTTACACGTTAATCAATACAGTCGTATCAAGTTACACACACACACACACACACACACACACACACACACACACACACACATATATATATATATATATATATATATATATATATATATATATATATATATATATCTTTCATATGCTTTACGACATTTCGTTTTAAACGTGATAGTACTTCCAGAACGGTCAAAGTAGCAGACAAACTCACGTAGGTATGTCAGGTTCGCTAAGACCTGAACTGACGCTATAGATAGACAGACACAGTTTACAGCCTAATCTAGTTACTTCCCAACAGGCCTAGGACTACTGAACACAGATTTAACATTCACACAACATTTACTGACCGTGAATACATGAACATTTTCACCAACAATATAAGCACGACAACCTTTTACCCTGATCAGTCCTTCCCACACCAACAATGCACGCCACAACCAACACTCTCGCTCGCATACACTCAGTCACATCGCATCCACGCCTCCGCCACGAGCTCCGTCCACTGCAGCCGGCATTACCTAGAGACGTTCACACCACATAGGTCATAGGGCACATGACACATAGCATCAACATAATGCATATAACACAGTGCCAAAGTTAATCACAGACGGAGACCCCAAACGGACTCCAACACAACCCCCAAATTATACCACCCTAGTTATTGTTCATGGCAAACACATTAAACAGTACACAGATCCGCCGTACGACTCACGTATCGCCGTCCAAGACCCCCAGACACTACTACTACAATTATGTCCTACTCGTGCTCTGTTGCTACTCGTGCTGTTGTTCTCAATTGTTCAGTGTGCACAACGCACACGCACACGCACGTCCATTAGAACAGACACACCAAACAAGAGTGTGTTTCCTGTAACCACACTGCTGACAGACGGGGCGCACGATTGGCCATGTGATGCTCTGCGCCACACTAGACCTCTGGTCACACCTCACAGCGTCCTCGACGCCCTTCCCCGTAAAACTGGTGCCCTCCCCGTAGTGTCCCTCTGATGAAGACCCCAAGGGAAGCAATGAAGTCACGTGCTCTCCAAGCGCTGCCCGGTCGCCACAAGATGTAGGCGAGTGGTTATCCACCCAGCCACCCACTGTGGCCAGCAGACGCTCCCTCCTCACGCCCCAAGCTGCAGTGACGTAGGGCGCAAGACAGGGACAAAGGGGTTCTCGGGTCAGTTAAACACTAGGTCTGGAAGACGTTGAGGACAAACAGGGTAGACATTGATAGGGTCAGGGCATCACAATGGGTCGGGGACAGGGTCGGAAGGATGCAGGAGGAGTCCACACTTGACGGTCGACCCTGGTAAGCTGTCTGACCAGGGGATGACAGGTGTTACAGCAGGTTCCTTGATGGAGAGATAAGGGTCTCTGCTGTGATGCCAAGCAGCCCAACGTAGGATTCCGTCCCAACCAGGCCAAGACCGTCCAACACGGGGATTTTTACAACTCAGTTAGAGAAAAAGAGCACAAATCCTTAGAATCTAGATCCTATATCATCACCACAACTTAGCTAAACACATAGTCAATAGTCAGATCCATGCATGAGTCCACCCCCACACAAACAACCCACGCGAACTCAGTTCACACTACGGGTTCACGCGTATCAAGATCAGCACCCACAATGAGCAATAACCCGACCCGAACAGTCGAACCCAGATACATTCCATACCATCAATACATTCCACACCATCTGAGCGCGTGACCAGGATCAACAGAGCTCAATGCATAAATTTTCACCAAGCATTATCAGTGGCCGACGCCTAAAAAGGAAGATAACTACACGTCCAAACTAATTTTGAATGTAGCCAACACAGTATCCACATATATTCCCGAGATAATATACTTCACAAAATAATCAACAAAATTAACTAACATCTCCGCATCATGAACACAGCGAGCCTAATCAACCTGTCGATCACTAAAACAGCGCAAGGCACTCACTAAGAGCCTCAAACATACACGAATGCCTGGAACCATGTATGACCGACGCACGTGTCAGCGGTGCTCTTAAGTCTTTTTCGTAAGTGCGTCTTGAGCATGAAATTCGTTTGACACAAGCATTCTGGTGTTGAGAAGGCGTTGGAGGCTGATTCCACGTGAACTGCATCCGACAGATGAGTTTTTGAGGCAGCACTCTGTTACTGACGTAAGAGTCTTCTCAGCTCACCACGAATCTTCCTTGTACCACGTACGGGGGGTCTTCTCAAAGCCGCGAGGCACAGAGATAAGATTCGTGGCCTGCTGACAGCGTGGACAGCTTTTTTTTTGTTTTCACCAGATCTATGATGACAAACGCCCGTAAACTCCAAGCTGGTCTCTTGGGTGTATTACGCCAGCAAGCAGATGACCTACATGGAGAACAACCTGTTAACCTGTTCGTTTGAGCCGGGAGTAAGTAAGTAAGTAATGTTGTTTATAGCCCAAATGACCACAGAGGGCTATTATTGCTTATGGCCCAGTCGTCCACAAAGGGCCATATCAGGGCTGTCACCACGCTGAAGTAAACTTACAAGTGATTCATTCACACAACCCTTTAAAATAGACCTTAAAAAATAATTAAAAAAAAGGAAATTTTGTGAACACTCTTTTTACTGTAACATTTTAGACCAGATGAAAAATGTTAACCTCTTTCAGAAATTCAAAGTTCACATCGGGTGGAACATCTCTGAACAAGATTCTGATACTGTCTGCTGTAAAAATAATTATGTCTCACATCATGTAAGTCCTAATACTCTAAAAGAATATGTTTTCCTGTGAGTGGTGCATGACATGGAATGCACCATGGAGCGTCTTTAGTCTTTAAAAGGTTAAAAACGGGAGAGCTTTTTAGGGGTCATCCAGAAGGGGAAAACATGTCTCATAACTGCACACTTTTACATGCGCTGTACCAGGTTTTTTTTTTTTTTTTTTTTCAGTTTAGCAGGTGGAAATTCTGGAGTTTTCTGAGGACCCAATTCTAGAGTCGTTTAATTTGTTGAAGCATCGGCAGAAAGAGAGCCTTGCAAATAGAGAGCAGCTTCACACACACACACACACACACACACACACACACACACACACACACACACACACACAACGGCAATTTCTTACCCTCCAAAGTTTGCTTCCTGGTTGAAAAAAGCCACTTTGTAAAATTGACTTTTCATGTCATTGTCTGGATGTTAAGAAGTTTCGTCAAATTCGATTTTTATGTCATTGTCCGGATGTTAAGACATCTGGTCAAATTCACCTTTTAACGTCATTGTCCGAATGTTAAGACATTTTTGTCAAATTCGGCTCTTAACGTCATCGTCTGGATGTTAAGACGTCTGGTCTAATTCGACTTTTAATGTCATTGTCCGGATGTTGAGACATTTGGTCAAATTCGACTTTTAATTTCATTGTCCGGATGTTATGACATTTGGTCAAATTCGACTTTTAACGTCACTCTCCCGATGTTAAGTTACAATTTACGTGTTACTGTTTCCGTTTGGTCTTTTTAGTCGTCTATATGGTATTACTCCCACCTACACAGCCACACCTCAGCATTCTCGCTTTTCAGCCTTAGGAGCGGCAGTGCATGGGGAGCAGTCCTCATTAGGTCTTTCTGAGGCGAATCTTCCAGGGAAGACACTGTGGTCTTCGGCTGTCACTCGTACATGGGGCCCGTTCCGATCAAGCCCGTTGCTGGATTCCTGGTAATCTCCCCTACTCAAGACAGAAACTGATTTGTCGCGGAGCAAAAATGACTGAGCATCCCCCTCTATAGAACCCCACATCGTCCATCCTAACATTGTGGCCATGGATACCGAAAACTTGACAGAGCCTCAACATAGCTGTGGATATGAGAAGAACAAATTGAAACTGAAGTCAGTCACAAAAGCGCGGCAATGTGAGGTGTAGATTCGGATATATCTTGAAAAACGAATGAATGATCATTGAGTCAAGATATTTTTGTGTTCTATTTTGGAATGGTTCGACACGACAGGCCTGTTGTCCGGATTTCTTTCTGATGTCAAGCAGTCTGGAATGAATCATCTCCCTGCAATGGTGGCCTAAAAAAAAAGTGGATGACATGCGACAGACAGACAGAGAGACAGAGATAACTCAAACTCATTTCCTTCCTGCACACAACCCGCGACAAAAAAAAAAAGAAAAAAAAAAACATTGTACAACAGCGGTCGATCCAAACCATTGTGCAACAGCGGTCGATCCACTAGCTCAATGAAAGTATCGGTGACACACAACTGCTCCACGCTCTTTTAATAACTTCGGACATCACATGCGCGTACCACGAGTTAGAAATCTGCGCTTCCATTTTGTTACGTGATTTGTTCACCATTATTGTTCAATTATACAATGGATCACTTCCACGAATCCATATCATACCATTAGCATCACACGGAATCTGCAACACACGTTGTCTTGAGATTCGAGTAAAAAAAAAAAAAAAAAAAAAAAAAAAAGAAGCCAGCCGTCAAGAAACTTTGCGAGTGTGATGACATGGAAGTTGAGCAATCTGCCTGCTGATACTACGCTGAGGACGTTATGTCACACAAGTGTCCGTTAGTATGTTTATTTATTTCTCTGTCTTGTCGGCAATGTCACACACGTGTCCGTTGGTGTGTTTGTTTATTTCTCTGTCTTGTCAGTAATGTCACACACGTGTCCGTTTGATGTTTGTTTTTCTTTCTCTGCCTTGCCGGCAATGTCACACACGAGTCCGTTGGTGTGTTTGTTTTATTTCTTTGTCTGTAGTCAACGTCACACGCGTGTACGTGTCTTTAAGAGTGTTTGTTTAGTTCTCTGTCAGTTGGTAACGTATAACAAAAAAAAAAAAAAAAAAAAAAAAAAAATCGTATTAAATGCAGCCGACCTTAAAGTAAGGATGTAATAATAATAGCTCATAGAGAGGCCGCTCAGTGTTGGTTTGGAAA
The DNA here is from genome assembly GCA_016801955.1 of Conus betulinus. NCBI lineage: Eukaryota > Metazoa > Mollusca > Gastropoda > Neogastropoda > Conidae > Conus > Conus betulinus. The sequence goes on from JADBJO010015454.1 coordinate 24,930, forward strand.
TGTGGATTTGGATCTTATGACGAACTCACAATCCAATCAGTAAGATTGTCATTATTTCCCAACAATGTAAAAAAAAGAAAAAAAGAAGAAAAAAGAAGAAAAAGTGTGAAGCAGTTGTTTATGACTTGATAATCATCTGTGCTGAAACTTTCGAGTGGCATAAGCATAGATCTTTCACCATCTCTACATTCAACTTGGGAGAGAAAAAAAAGAGCGAAAACAAAGAAAGATTGGAAATAACTCTTTCAGTCCGAGCTCTTATTACTTCCCCTGGCGATGGACAAAGGATTGGTCCAGAATCCGTGCAGTCTCGGCCTCTGCCCTCCGATGTGTACTTGTGTGTGTGTGTGTGTGTGTGTGTGTGTGTGTGTGTGTGTGTGTGTGTGTGTGTGTGTGTGTCCATCACACTATGTCAGGGGGAAAATGCATAATTTTGTTGTCTGCCCAGGAAGTCATCAGGGATGAATCGCTGGGTTTCATATACAAATCCTCTCGCCTTCGAGACATTTACTCAGTGGCACCCCCAAATTCCTCCCTTCGCCACAGATTCCTCCCCTCTCCCCGCTCTATCATCGTCCTCGGCAACCTGGCATTACCATGCACCATTCTCTGGCTGCATTACCCCTACGCTACTGACACTGACCTCTTTATGTAGAGCAACATCAGGCCCGCCCTTTCGCAGCACCGGCACTGGCAGTTCCCAGACTACAATCAATTCCAGGCTGCCAAGAGTCTACCCATCACAGGACAGGCTGCACTGCTGTCAGAACAGGATACACCACACTGCTGTAATCACCGGACACACTACAAGACTGTCATCACAGGACACACACACTACACTGCTGTCGTCACAGGACACACTACACTGCTGTCATCACAGGGCACACTATACTACTGTCATCACAGGACAAACTACACTGCTGTGATTACAGGACACACACTACACTGCTGTCATCATAGGACATACTACACTGCTGTCATCACAGGAGGACACTCTACATTACTGTCATCACAGGACACACTACAATGCTGTCATCACAGGACACACTACACTGCTGTAATCACAGGACACACTACACTGATGTCATCAAAGGACACACTACACTGCTGTCATCACAGGACACACTACACTGCTGTTATCACACGACACACTACACTGCTGTCATCAAAGGACACACACTACACTGCTGTCATCACAGGACACACTACACTGCTGTCGTCACAGGACACACTACAATGCTGTAATCTCAGGACACACTACACTGCTGTAATCACCGGACACACTACAATGCTGTCATCACAGGACACACTACACTGCTGTCATAACAGGACACACTACACTGCTGTCATCAAAGGACACACTACACTGCTGTCGTCACAGGACACACACTACACTGCTGTCGTCACAGGACACTCTACACTGCTGTCGTCACAGGACACACTACACTGCTGTCATCACAGGACACACTACACTGCTGTCATCAAAGGACACACTACACTGCTGTCGTCACAGGACACACTACACTGCTGTCGTCACAGGACACACTACACTGCTGTCATCACAGGACACACTACACTGCTGTCATCACAGGACACACTATACTACTGTCATCACAGGACAAACTACACTGCTGTGATTACAGGACACACTACACTGCTGTCATCATAGGACACACTACACTGCTGTCATCACAGGACTCTCTACATTACTGTCATCACAGGACACACTACAATGCTGTCATCACAGGGCACACTACACTGCTGTCATCACAGGGACACACTACACTGCTGTCATCAAAGGACACACTACACTGCTGTCATCACAGGACACACACTACACTGCTGTCATCACACAGGACACACTACACTGCTGTCATCACAGGACACACTACACTGCTGTCATCACAGGACACACTACACTGCTGTCATCACAGGACACACTACAATGCTGTCATCACAGGACACACTACTACACGTGCTGTGATCATAGGACACGCTACTCCGCAGGATTCGCTACTCTACACTGCTGTCACCAAAAGACACGCTCACTGTGTCGAATGACATCTTTGTCTGCAAATTCAGGATAGCTGCTTTTGCTGTAATTCCATCTCAGACAGAGACTCTTTCTCAGTCTGAGCTGCTCAGTTTTGGTGCTCTTCAGTAAATATTTGTCTGTATAGACTGGATCAGAACAGGCATCACTGGACACCACTGAAGTGACTCATCGTCATAGAGCAGTGTCTCCTGCAACGGGTGACCACATGGACCCTGGAGCTGTTTAATTTGAACCAACAGCATCCTCGAAATAATCTCCATTGAACTTCAACTTCCAGGTAAGTCTCGTTTCATTTTCAAATTATTTCTCGTCTGCTGATCGGTCAGACGTATACATGTTGGGATTTTAACGTCGGGGATAACTCGTTATTCCTTAAAACGTCAGGCATCGAAAAACAATCAGCTCATAATGTGAGTTACTTCCCTTTGTCTACATATGTGCCCAGTGCAGACTGGGAAAAACTTAGTCTTCGTAGAACCACCATTTCCATCTTTATTCCGTTCAACGATCCGGTGGTAGAATCTTGAAAAAGTGTTCCTGTTTGACCGTCTACCTGCTTAAAGGATGTTGTCTATGGGCACATCTCTGCTTAATGCTGCAAAAGTACTAGCAGCCCGGGTGCTGTGAGCAAGGTGTTTTGATATGTCTATTCCAGACATGAGCAGCACGTGTTTCATCCAACGAGTATGGTGTCTCTTTTTTACAAGTGCGAAGGCTTTATACAACTGATAAAAAGTGTTTTCCCAGCTCGCAAGTGGGCAGTCTCTTTTAAATACTGTCGAAGATGGTGAACCAGACACAATCTTTTGTTTTCAAAACAAGGTACGAGTAAAAAGCTTTAAAAGACTCCCTGGTTTGGTTTGTTTTAAAAGAGAGCTATATACATTTACACATTTAGACTCGTAATTTAGAAAGAAATCACCAACAGCAAGACTATGGAGAGTCTGTCCTCTCTGGCCAGAGACTAAAGCAAGTAACATAAGTGTTTTGAGTGGGAGTTTCAGAAAGCTGAGCTGTTCGGCATCTGGCCACTGTGCTAACATATCAATGACTGTCTCTACATCTAATGTGTCTCAGTACTTTGGGAGTGACGGTCTATTGTTTGAACACACAATTTTATAATCTACAGGATGTTGATCTATTGAATCTGCGTTATCAGGACAAAGGTATGCTGAAGCAGCACTCCTAGCTAGGTTAACTGTACTGCAACTAGCTCATGCAGCATACAGTTCTGAAAAAAAAAAAATTGCCACATGCACATGAGGGCAAGTAGTGATTTCATTTCTGCTTACCATTTTTTGACATTTTTGAATGTAGGTGTTGTAGACCTATGGGTGCTGGGTTTCCATGAATCCATGATAAGAGCAACTGAATTTTGTGATAAACCAGAAGTTTAGACATTTTTTTGCCGAGATCTTGCAGACAAGCAGGTATAACCGACGTTTCTGAATGAGAGAATGAACTGCTCTAAGGTCGCTGGGTAGGAGAAGAAGACGCCGTCTGCACCTGAGCAATACTGGACGGCAGCAGAGAAGATGTTGCAGAACAGCGAACTCCTCTGCATGGTCTCTCTGGATCTTCTGCAGCAGCATACGTCCTATGATGCTGAAAGGTGGAAATGCATACCACTGTAAATGCTCCCAAGAGATGTCAAAAAAATCGATTGCTTCAGCTTCTGGATCCGGCCTGTATTAAACGTATCTCTGCATTTGAAAGGTCAAACTGAAAGCAAAGAGGCCAATATCTGGAGAAAGCCCTGAGCTGTTGGAGGGCAGACTACAGAACCTGCTCATCAAGTTTTCACTCTGCATCAGTGTTCTGACGTCTGGACTCCTTGTCAGTTGTCCTGTTCTGCTTCCCTGGAATGTGTGCTGCACTGATCCAGATATTCTTAAAATGCACCATGACCTAATTGAAAATGTGATGTCATTACATGCATCTAAATGGCTTGTCCCCATGCGATTGATACAGCTGACTGCTGTTGTATTGTCTATCGTTATCACGACATGTTTGTTTTCCTCTTTCCCTGGAATGCCTACAAAGCAAGTAAAACAGCTTTCAATTCCAAATAATTAATGTGAAGATCCTTTCATGCAGCAACCAATGTCCACCTGAAACTGTATCTTCACACTCACACCCCCCCAACCTGTGCCACTAGCATCGGTGGTGAGAACTATATCTGGTTCAGTACTGCAAATATCATTCTCTGTATCAGACACATTGACAATCCACCATTTAAGTTCCTCCTTACTCTCTTCAGACAACTGTGTGAGCTGGTCAAAGTCACCTCTGTTCCTCTTCAAGGTTATTATTATTGTTTTTTTTTTTGTCTTTCTCAAGCTGCCTGTAAAAGAGACGTCTATACTTGACAGCGACAAAGCTAGCCACAATTTCACCTATAACTTGAGCAAACCTCACGGATTTTGTGACTTTGCTCATCAAGAAGCTTTTGACAACTAGACGGTATGCTGGCAGCCCTTTCAGAACTAAGGGTGACTTTCGCGGAGATAGAATATATGATGACTCGAAGGTATTGAATCCTTCTCGTGGGCTGAATAACTGACGTCTTTGGGTGAATGATAAATCCTAACTTTTGAAACAAATCAGTGGTATCTGTAACATTCCTCATGCAGTTGCTCTCTGTGAGTCCAGTCACTAGAAAACCATCAAAAAAAAAAAAAACCCGTAGAAACACGATCTTTCACTCTAGGGGAGGCACAGACAGGTTTTAACAGCTTTGTGAATAGACGTGGGGCTGATGATAGGCCATTGGGTAAAGCATTGAATTCATAGAGTTATGCTCATGCTGTTCATGGATTGCTACACTATAACAGGCATCCTTCAGATCAGTTGAGGCCATGAAGCATTTTTGAGTTATCAAAGTCAGGGTTGTGCTCAGAGTATCATTTTGAAATGATGATAACTGACTTCTATTGTTCTAAATTGAGTCTTCTAGATATAAAATCATGCGTTAATACCCATATTATTTTCCCCTGGTAAAAAAAAAACTAGAGAAATAACGTCACCAGGGTAATGCTCACAAAGGGAAATTACTTTCTTGGCTGTCAACTTTTGGACTTGAAAATCAATGCTTTTGCGCTCTGATTTGTGACATTTGTTTTTGTGCCAGTAACCTGGATAACTGGTCTAAAGGACAATCAAATTCAACCTTAACCCCTGCTATCATGCTTGAAATCTCTGGGTCTGAAGTGATTTTAGACCATGCATCTTCAAACTATTTTAATCTCCCAGCAGTAAACTCATGTTTCTGACGTTCAAAGATGGAATCAAGCTTACCTCTTCTATTGGGAGCCGAGATTCTGATTTTCTCGTTTCTGCTGGAACAATGCTACTTTTTGTTTGTTCTGTTCCTTTGGCCTAAAAAATGACCATATGCGCGACCTTACAGAGTAGTAAGAGCTACCCGCTTGTCCAAGATAGTAGCGGGCGTTTTTCGCCGTATCTGCCCTCATGGCCCACACTGGAGCTGATGCAGTCAGTCTCATGCGCATCCTTGAGTGTCGCGGACAAACTGTCCCCAAACAGCTGGTCTGTGATTACGACCGATTCATCACAGATCTGCCAAAACTGCTTGTGTACGTGTCTGATGCCACTGCGTCTGCGTAACGAAATCTCGTGCGAAATATGACCTCAAATAGCCACGGCATTGTGGAATACTTTAATGGCTTCAGAACTGGCCTCAGAACTAGGCAAACCGTTATCAAGTAACCCGTTCGCGGCAAGCATGCACGCAGTCGCCGCCTTCATGACTGCTCTTTGAATATGTTGAATTTTCAAGTCGCATTTGATGGTGTAAGACCGTAATTTGGCCATACTTCGGGAGTTACTATCGGGACAGTCAATTTATGAAAACTTACCGGTCTGTTGTAGGCTTCAAATTTTTTTTTCTACTGCGGATCCGGACTGAGACTGTTCGTGAAAACTACCATCTGGTAGTTTAGTTCCTATCTCACTTCTTTGCTTACAGATTCGTCCGTACCGCTCAATTCAGTAGCTATCTCTTTCAGCAGAGCCAGATTTGTCTCTGAGTGGTCAGGGTTTTTTTTTTATTTTGAAATGCGAAAGCTGTGCCTCTTTTCCTCCAATTCTTCCAGTTCCCCATCTTCTGTCAGCTCCAAAACATCACTATTGTGTTCCTATTGTGACTCTGAATTGTCTCCAGAAACTCGGGCAAATTTGGCAGGGTCTGTGGCCCTATCTTTGTCTGGAAGTTTCCTCTTAGGTCTATGTAGTCCTGCTAGGGTCTCGAAGTTTTTGTTCCAGCTGACATCTAGATTGTGAATCAGGCTTCTAAACTGATTCTTGGATTGTTGAGGGCCTGCTGCTGTCCGTGGGTTCTGAAAGGCCCTCTTACATGGCTACTGAAAGAGCCGCTGATGGTGCTCAAAAGTTCAGTTTCTGAAAGAGCCGAGCACAAAGGTTCAAGACAACCTGTCTTAATAAAATAAACTTTGGAATAAATAATTTCTTACATTGTTAGTATCGAATGATTCTACTGTAATTTGAAATTTGTTACTACCTGAAAGGAATTATGAAGGTCTCAGGAAATTATTCATGAAAGATAGTTACTGGGAAAACCACTTTCACGCATCCGTCTGGTACCGCGTTTTGGCATCAACTGGGGCGCGCACACGGTTTCGTCCTTCACATGTATACGTCTGACCAATCAGCAGACGAGGAATAATCCTTGTAAACTGCTGGTGATAGGTTAATAATCTGGGTGTTGCTGTTTGGAGAAGAAACTGGGGGAAGGAAGAAGGAAGGTGAGCGAAACAAGGGGATCATCACCTAGAGGACTTGAACACTGGGCCAAAGACATAAAAGAAAGTACATATAAACTAAAATCATATTTGACCGCAACATTAGAGTAGAGATTGTCATTTGATGTGCGGTGTGCTTTGTCACCGCAGTTCTCCTCTGTCTAGGAGTTCGTTAGAATAGTTGAAATGTACTCCAGGAACTCGTTTTTTTTTTTTTTTCCTACTGGCACATTCCGATCAGTTTCTGCTCTGCTCCTTTAGTCTCTGATGTTAAAAGAGGGCATACATTCAAAAAAACTTCCTCCACTTCTGTGACCTACTTTCTACGACGTCATTGTATTCACTGACTCTCAACCCCAGTGTTCTCAAACTTTTCTAGGAGGACGTTGCAGTCAATGAGCCTCCACTCCAGTGAACTCATAGTTTCCAGGAGGTCGTGAAACCCCAGTCAAAGAAAACCCAACCGTGTGACCTCATATATTACAAAGCAGACACTGCATTCAAATGAAACTCAATCCCAGTGTTCTCAAACTCTGAGGACATTGCATTCATGAAAGTCGACTCCCATGATTTCATAATTTCTGAGGGGCCATTACATTCAGTAACTCCCCACTTCAGTGTTCTCAACGCTTCTAAGTGGATATTGCATTCAGTGATTTTCCACTCCAGTTATCTCACATTTCTAAGTGGACATTGCATTCAATGCATTCCCCTGCAGTGATCAGATATTTCTCAGTGGATATTGCATTCAATAAAATTCCACCCCAATGATCTGATATTTCCAAGTGGATATTGCATTCAATAAAATTCCACCCCAACGATCTGACATTTCTAATTAGATATTGCATTCAGTAAAATTCCACTGCAGTGATTTCATACTTCTAAGTGGACATTGCATTCAATGAAGATCCACTCCACTCCAGTGATCTGATATTTCAAAGTTCACATTTCACACAGTAAAATTCCTCTCCGGGGATCTCAAATTTCTAACGAAGTTGTATTGAATGAAACGCTACTGCAGTTATTTCACAGTAGAGACTAGTGTTCACAACTTTTTTTTTTTTTTTTTTTTTTTTTTTTTTTTTTTTAAGGGACACCACATGTTTGGGAAATACGTGTATTCCTTTTCGGTTGAAGAACTGCGATTGCTCTCCTCTCTCTCTCTCTCTCTCTCTCTCTCTCTCTTCTCTCTCTCTCTCTCTCTCTCTCTCTGTCAGAGACTGTCTCTTCATACTGTTTCTCCACCCATCCGCCCCCCCCCCCTCTCTCTCTCTCTCTCTCTCGGTCGTTCTCTATCCCTTCCTCCCTCCCATCCTCCCACAATCCTCTAAATATACGCGTTGTATTTTTCAATATGATTGTTATGTATTTATTGTTGTATACGTGTTAATATCTAGTTATCTGAATGTTTTCTTTTCTTTTTTTTTTTTTTTTTTTTTTTTTTTGCGGATTCCTGTGCCAGCATGGCGGGTAGTCTAAGGACTTTGCAGCAGGGGGAAAAAAAATCTCAACTATGGCAAAATCAAAAACGCCATCGACACGGAGGAAGCCCCCAAAAGCTGTCTAAATCGACGAATGTCGGAACAATAGCTACAGAAAGTGCCGGCAGTGAGCAAAATCCAGTTTTGGAGAACATCCATCAGACAGTTGGAGAAACGGCCGAAGTCTGAAAAATTCACCCGGTGACCACCATCTACCTGAGGTTTTAGAACACGCTCAACGAACCTGCTTTTGTGGAAAAAGCCCTCTCTGAGATCAAGGGGCTAAAGGATGTCATTCAGAAAATGAGTGAAAGAATCTGCAGTTTTAGAAGAGAGCGTACGGCTGGCACGCACTACATCAGCGTGCGAGAGGAGACCACCATCGAGGCACGGCTAGGAGAGAGGAGCAAAAACCCTTACCATCTGTCCAGTCACCCAGACCAGCTCCCTCACCCCACCATTAAGGAATGACGTTGATTCTCTTCTGATATCGCCTCCTTGCAAACCAATCCCGGGCCCCCCAAAGCGGCGACTGTCTATGACCAGTCAAAAGATTATGAAAAGAGGGATGGACGTCACCGTCTCTGTTCCTGCCTAAGGTTTCGTGCTATTCCATGATTTCCACAATGGTGACAGACATACCTCCTGACGTGCTGTTTTTTGTGGGTAAACGCGGAGGTGTCACATCTGGGTTCAAAACCAAATCTGCGCACAAAAACATAGCTGGACAGCCCCCAAGCACAGTGAAGACCTGCTGACTGCTGGTGTTTCATCTACTAGTGTAACGAAGGTCCATTCCTTCGAGATCTAACAAGGAAAGAATCCTACAGGCGGCAAATATCTGTTTCCTATCGCTAATCAGCGAGAGTGTTCTGAAGGGACACCTGATGCATAGAAAAGGCAAAGTACGGAAGCAGAGATCATGGGGGAATCACCCCCCCACCCACCCACGACATCCTTCACACCCACCCGTCCCAACACAACCATCCCTCTCTCACCATAAACACCCCCAGAACCAATAGGGGAAAGAGGGAGAGGCTACCCTTCAAACAAACAACCGGCGCAACCCGAGAACTGGGTAAAACACAAGTGGAGACCACTACTCGCTCTGCACGGTCATCCCGAACGTTCCGTAGAAAACCACTGGCACTCATGAGGAGAAACCTGAGATCTGAGTCTCTCGAATCAAAATTAATTGTAGGGAAAGGACCAATGTCAGGCAAAGGGGAATGGATTTTTCTTGGGGTTGGAGCGTATGGGCGGCGGAAGAACACAAATAAGGACAAAGGGGGAAAAGAGAAGAGAGGGAAAGGGGGAGGACTGCTGTACAACACACAAAGACACCACAAACAGAACGCCACAACAGAAAGTGCGCTCCACCGGAGACAAGCCCCACACTCCACGATCACACCACCTGCGTAATGGGGTTCCCCTATCGAGATCGGTTGGGGTGGGACAAGAAGGAGGGAAAAGGGGGAGGAGGATGGGGAGAAAAAATCAAGGAAAATAAGAGAGAGCATGGAGCGGCAAAAGGGAGAACACAAGGCAGGAAAGGGCGGAAAGCGACTAAGGCGGGAGAGGGAAAGAAGGGAGAAATGAAAGGGAAGAAAAGTGGAAAAAGTTAGCGAGGAGAAAGGGGGAAGGAAAAAAAGGGTTGAAATTTAAAAAGGGGAGGAAAATGAGAAGGGAAGGGGGGATACAAGGGTGAAGGGGGGAACGACGCTTTCTACAAGGAGTGGTGTCGGGAAAAGATAGAAGGGGGAGGGGATCGAAGGGGGGGGGAAGAAGGGGGGAGAAGAAGAGGAAGGGAGGGGAAAGGAAGAAGAGGGACATCCCCCAGGGGAGAAGGGGGAAGGAAGAGGAGGGAGGAGACAAAAGGGGACGAAGGAGGAGAAAAAAGAGGGGGAAGGGAGGGGGAAGAGGGGGAGGAAAATGAGGAGGGGAAAAGGGGGAAAGGAGGGTAAGGAGAGAGAACAAGGAGAAAAGGGAAAAAAGAAAGGGAAAGGAGGGATGAGGGAAAAGTGAAGAAGAAAAGTCGGGGAGGGGGAAGGAGTAAGAAGAACAAGGAAGTCTCTGGGGTAAGTCTCGCTGCCGTTATCCTCCGATACAGTCCATGGAAAAAAAAGGGGGGGGAAAAAAAAAGGAAAAAAAGGGAAGATGAAGAGGAAAGAAAATAAGGGATGGCGGGTAAAAAGGGAGAGAAAAAAGATAGGGAAGAAGGGAGGAAAAAGTATGAGCCAAATTGGAGCGAATTGAAAGTGAAAAGGAAAAGTAGAAGTTGGGGAACAAATTGAAGGAAAGGTAAGAGAGGTGGTGAAATAGTGGGATGAAAAATTAGGGGTTAGATGGGGAAGAGAAGTTCCTGATTCAATCAATGGACACCGTCTATTAGCGTTTAAACTCTAGTATCTCCGGATATTCATGGAATGCTAGTTGAATAATAACAAGGAAGACCTCACAAAATTAGGAGTGATCTTTTCCTTTAACGAATATGCTCCGTAACAATACGCCCGACGTCAAGGAACAGATTAGATGAGAGAGATTCTGCAACCACACCCACATACCTGGAACATGAGACACTGACGGACCCTACCCCCTACCTCTCTTACAAGTACTGGAGAAACTAATGATAATTAACTCTGCTGAACATGTCCCCAGTGCCACCAAGCGTTCCCCTACACCAAGAGGAAGGATGTGCTATTATGTTGATAAGAGACAGAGAAATGGCGATGCGTGAGACTGCAACAGGGAATGAGAGTGCGCAGCAGACACTCCAGGCTCGCTTAGTGAACAGTAAAGAACTTTGAAACATGGCTAAAGGCTACAGAACCCCCCATGAAAACCTTCGCTCTTACTAGATACGAGAGATTGGGCAAAAGCAAACGATCCGATCAACCCAAAAATGAGTCTGCATCATAGAACATGCCTAACGGTATGGACTAAAGGTTAAAGAATTAAAAACAGATGTCATTTTGTGAGATCCGCTCTCGTGCATCCAGCACCAATTAAATTAGAAGATAACAATGTGCAAAGATCGTGTCTCGGCTCCGGTCCAGGTATGAGTCGCCGCCGGAGATCTGAAGCTAGGTACAGATTGATACTTTCGAGGAGGTATATAAATTATTTCACAGAAGGAAGTCTCATCATCTTAGACAATCACAGACCTATCCAGGGGGCCGGGTAGAGAAAAGGAAGGCAGGCGGTGGGAAAAACTAGGTGTCTGTGATCCTCCACCAATGAAAATCTTACTTAAGTCTGTTATTAGGTTGTTTTAGGATTATTGATTTGCATTGAGTGGTGTAGTCTCTTAGTGTGATTACACTTGCATACCCCGAGTTGGATGACTGGGGGTTGGTCGTGGGCCCGATGAGGTAAGGTTTGCATCGGAATAGCCAGGGGAAGGATGCTTTTGGCCAGTTGCCTTTATCTTTGGAACAATTACATTACTGGCCACTCATGTTTAATAATTTCAAATTTTACTACAAGTTAAGTTTAACCAAAAATTTGGTTAAATGGAACTCAGCATCTCGGTCTACCTCGGGCGGGATCCCTACTATACGTGGAAGAGGACGGTTTGTTACTCCTTGCACATGCTCAGAACCACCGAGGCGATTCCAGCAAGGTAAACGTAGAGCCGAAAGGGGTTCCGCCTCTCTTCCGCGTCCAGATTAGGCGTGGGTGGTACTGCGCAAAGGTGGGTTAATAGGATAGTTGGAAAAAAATGGGACATTGAGATGTGTGGCGTCGCATAGTATGTTGTGCGGGGACATTGTCTGGTGAAAAGAATAAGCCATAGTTATTTAATAATCCAAATGACCAAGCAGGTTTTTTCAGGAAAGGGTAGATGTATACTCTGCATCAACGCATCGGGTCCAATTACGAATCGAGTTTACGTTTAAAAAGAAACAGTTTTCAACAAGAAAAAGTACCACTTGCTACTTTTTTTTTGATATTAGAAAGCTTATGATATTGGTATGGCAATGCTCGTATGGAGACATGCTTTAATAAACGGGGGATTAGAACATATTGGGGAGTTAGTGGACGCAATGTGTCATCTGTAAAATGTCATTCTCTTGTCTGGGATATCTATTTGTACAATAATTGGGCACATGTTTTATTCGTCATTCCAGGGTAGGACATTGGTTCCTCAAGGAATCTATTCATTGAGCTCTGCTCCAATTCTGTTGACTGTTCGTATTCATGAGTGTGGCTGTCTGTCTTAGTTCTGTTCTTGGGGTGGCTGCTGGTCTATGTTTATGGTAGTGGGGTTATCCTAAGCAGGCGGATGGGATGGGAACCATCTAACATTAATCCAGCTCGTTTCAATATCGATGACATGCTATATGGATACGACAAAAAACGTCAGAAACAAACAAAAACGAGTTATAACACATGTTCAAAAACTTACCAGTTGAGCTAGATAAATAGTAGACTTATCACGTGGAAAGAAACATAGTTTAGGAACTTTGGGAGAGAAAAGACAAAATTAAATGCTTTTTATTTTATAATGGCGATACTCTCCAAAGCATCCTTCTCACTTGTTAAAAAAAAGGGCAACCCTCTCTTCATATTCAAAAACTGTAAATTTTTAGAGGAGACATTTTAAGCTCCCTCGCTTCTTTAAAGTGACGATATCTATTGAACTCATGATAAGTAAAGCTAGACAAGATTAAATTTTCCCGTTTCTCAAAATAATTTAATGCTCAGTCAGGGAGATAATGAGTACTCAAATCACTTTAAAGACAAAACACGTTTATACCTTGCTACCAGTTTTAGAGTTCGATCGAAATTAACTTTATGTCAAGGGCTTTTCCTCATCTCCACAGACATGCTCTAAAAAAAAAAACTTACAAGCATAGACCAGTAGGCTTTTAAATTGTCCACTTGGTGTCCAGTACACACAATGCTCAAAACTACAGAGAGCACTAAGCTGTTAACTCTTGGTGACCAACGAAGCTGGCCACCGCCAGTATGTGCCTGAGATGTTCTTTCAGTTTCTAATTACGCAGGTATATGACAAATGGACATTTTTCCTTGACTCAATACAGGATTTCCGAGAGAGCAACAAACATTTCATCATATCTGCAACCTATTATAGAAACTATAACGATGATCTTTTTGAGAAGGTGATATTACATTTGCCATTTCAAGTAAGGACTCCACCACTTAATACCATTATCCGCACTGGAGCATATTTCCTTCCTCCGCTAGATTTTGATACCGATTAGAATAGGCAAACTCAAAAAAACAAAAAAAAAAAGAATAACTCCATTCTTGTATCCTTATGAAGCAAAAGAAAAAGAACATCTAGAAAATCAGTACCGAAGCATTTAATATTTTTACAGATGGTGTCAGTTTGGATCATACACAGGACTGATTTGCCTCTTCCTTTCCGTCTTTAAAAGATAGAAAATCATTTGGTCTAGGAAAAGGTTTTTATCTTTCTGTATTGACGGCCGAACCTATAGGCATTTCACAAGTATTGTCATGTCGGTATTCTTACTTACTTCCATTGAAATATTGACCACAGGAGTTGGACTCTTTCCCCTTGGTCTCGTACTTGTGAATCTGATAAACTTGTTTTTTTTTTGCATTTCCACACCGCTCGTCACTTTCTGGAAAAAGAAACCCCCGAAGATGCGGGGATGACCCAGTATAAGCAACGTCTCAACCTGCCTTTTAGCAGAGGTCGTGTGGAGGGGGAGGGGAGGGGGGGCAGGGGGGGGAGAAGTGTCCCTGTATCCCAAACCTTGTAGGCCTGCCGCTGTTGTGACGCGCAGGGGGAGCCTCCCTTACGATATCAGGTACATAACCTGCTCCTGGCCCATAGGTAAAACTCACCTCCTGATTCAACTCATAACAGCCTTAAAGGAGGGGGTAGTCATTGGGCACCCAGAGGGTGTACCAACCGCCCGTATTTCATGACTGCAGAGTAGCCCCACGGCGAAACACCGACCCTGGAGTGACCCTCCACTGTCGAGCACCCCCACATAGCCCTTGGCTGATGTCCACGCTGGCCTGAGTGCCACGCTCATGAATCATTTCACACCGCTTCACCCGATCTCATCTCGATACTTTCTGGAAAAGTAATTTTCTCCCACTAATATTCTACCCAAATTTTTCTCTCGCTTTTTCGCTCTGGAGGCCTTTGAGAAACTCTACTCGCAGTGATACTCTTGCTTCCTGACAGAAATTCATGCCATAAACATCTGCGTCCATCGACCTCTCCTAATCCCTTCTGGAAGCTGTTTAATGCAATAAACTCTAAACCCCATGACCTCTTGCTTACTGAAATGGATTTCATGCATGAACACGCCACTATAACGGTGAATTCTTTGCTCTCTAGAAATTAACTTCTACGCCAATGAACTCTATTCCCAAGACGCCTATAAACTCCACCCCGTGAGCTCTTATTTTCTAAAAGCACACCTGAGACTGCACCTCCCCCCTCCGCTCCCCCTCCCCCGTCTTACTACTCTAACTCCCTCAGATGTTCTAACGTTCAAACCAGGTCATCGCATTTATTGTGACCAGCCTTGACGTGCTCTCTTATTTATTTTTTTACAAGGCATTCTTGCATTATCATGTAAAGTTCTAATGCCATGGCGTCCTTCTTTAGCCCCCAGTCTTTGACGCTGTGCTGATTGTATGCATTCTTTCCTTTTGCGGTTTTCAAAGCTGGCATTGGTTTAGCTTTTTCCTGCAACTCTGAGTGAGCATTTCCTCCTTGTGTCAGTTTTTGAACTACAAAGGTCCTGTATTTATATACCCCTCCACCCCCCCCCCACCCTCCCCCCTCCCTTTACCTTTACTAACCTACCCGTATATTACCTACCCAACACCCCTCCCCCCCCTCCCCCGAGCGCGGCAACCTCCCACCCCTCCCCCCCCCCCCCCCCCCCCCCCCCCCCCCCCCCCCCCCCCCCCCCCCCCCCCCCCCCCCCCCCCCCCCCCGCCCCGCCCTTGCAACAATTCAAGACGTGCGCATTTCCTTTGGTGTTATACTGTTGCGCTAACGGTATTTAAAAACTTTGTATATGCTGTCCGGAGTGGAGCAGGCTGCCCGTTCCGCATTTCCACATCCCCACCAACCAGCAACCACACGACCGGGCTTATTATTTTTTCATAGATATACCTTTAATGTTCTCATTTTTTTTTTTTCAAAAAACGCTTTTTTGCATTAAGAAAAAAACAAGATCTGGAAAGCCGATGACGCAGAATAACTGGCTCTCTCTGCTCAGCCTTGTCTAACTGCCTGGGTGTTGTTTGATTAAATTTCGTTACCATGAATGTCATTTTATTTTGTTGCCTTGGGGGGTCCAGTATAGTTCAAAACACTTCATGGAACTATGATTATCATCGGTTGATACAGAATCTTGGGTTTCGCGTTTGTGCGCGTAAGTGACGTCAAGCAACCAAATGACGTATTCGCCAATGGCGTAAAATGATTCCGGAGGCCAGACAAAGGCAGGAACTTCAAGGAGCTTCTAGAGAAAGTATTTCGTGACTGTTCTAAAAGATTCTAAGCATTTCGATAGACCTGTAACATGTGGAACAGCGTTGGCATTTGGATTTATCATGCATTGTACTATAAAAGGGGTACAAAAGTGAGTACAAAAATATTTTCTAATTCTCAGTCGTGTCAGGCGGGAGAAAAACGAAACACTGCATAGCACCCAGTTCCCAGAGGGGAGTGGACTATTTGGTGTGAGCATGAGGTGCGCATATACACGTGCATGAGCGATACAGAAGAGATTAACCTTGGTGTGTGGACGCTGGGGGCTCAATATAAATATCACTATTAACTCACTTAAACTCCGAAGAAAACCACAGAGTACCGCCGAAACGAAAGGGACAAACACATTACAAGACAAAACCACGATGCGTTCTGACCTCTGTTGCCATCTTCAGACAAGACAAGGAACACTGAAGGACAATGAAAACGAAGAACGAACAATCACTGATCTTTTCCAAACTGGGCGCAAAAAAATGAACGTGGCTGTCTTGTTTAGGTTGCGTTCTTTGTGCACTTTCGTTCGGCGGTATAGTAGGTTTTTCTTCTAAGTTTGTTTCTGTTTCTGTTTCCGTCCGCAGTCCCCTGACTTTCAACTGGATTCACTGTCAACAATACCATTACCATTTCACCCGTCGTGAACTCCGTGAGTGGTTTTCTGTATATCCGTATATTATACCGAGTAATATCTCACTGTACACATTATCCTTACATATTCAAAATACACACATCACGAGCCAAGCCCATAGTGTGTGGTGTGTGTGTGTGGTTGTGTGTGTGGTGTGTAGAATATCAAACGTCATATACATCAGCTTTTATATATATAATATATATATATACGATCTATATAGTAAGATATATATAGATATATAGTTTCGTTTTTAACGGTGTATCTTTGTCAAACGATCGACGCATCTTCTATGTCTTGCAGCGAAAGTCCGGGAAGTGAGAAGCTCTTTGTGGCCACGTGCGGCACTTGAAAACCTTTTCTTGGGCGAAATTCAATTATTTATTTGGATTGTGGCTCTTTTGGTCGAGCATTTTTAAATGGAACACACAGTCGAAAGAAAGAAAAAAAAATCCACCCCCCCCGCTGGTGCCTCTGATGCTCCTTTCCTGTTGTCACGCGCACATTCTGACCGTGCATATGTGTGGTGTGTGTGTGTGTGTGTGTGTGTGGTGTGTGTAGTGTGTGTGTGTGTGTGTGTTGTTGTGTGTGTGTGTGTGTCTGTCTGGTCTGTCTGTCTGTCGTGTATGTGTGGTAATTTTCTCTGTGTTTATGCCTGTGTGTCTGTGTCTGTGGTGGAGTGTCTGTGCGGCGCGCGCTCAGTTATCTTAATTCTCTCCTCTCTCTCTCTCTCTCATCGTCCCACATCTCCGAAACCGGTCCGTCAGCCTCACTCGGGTCTCAGCCTCTGTCTCTCTCTCCTCTCTCTATCTATCTATCAATCTATCCATCCATCCATCCATCCCATCCACTATCTATCGCTTCGATCTAATCTATCTATCTATCTATCTAGTCTATCTATCGATCTACTGACTGTGCAAGATTGTCCGATTTATCTATTGTACGGATGTGAATATACGTTGATATTATCAAATGTAGGCATGGACGTACGTGTGTGGTGTGTGTGTGTGTGTGTGTTGTGTGTGTGTGTGTGTGTGTGTAATTCGCTATCTCTTCCTTCCTCTTTGTTCTATCCCTCTTTATATCTGTCTGTCTGTCCCGTTTCTCTTGCTGTCTGACAGAGTTCTGTCTCTTTTGTCTGTCCTAAGGTCCTCTGTTCATGTGTGTGTGCGTGCGCGCGCGCATTTTTCTGTGTCTGCGTGTCGGGTGCGTTCTGTGCGCGCATGGCAGAAGTTGTGTGAGTGAGAAGTGTGTGACTCTAAGATCTGTGTAAGGTCCTAAAGTTGCGCCCCCGTTGTCTGTGCCCCCTACTTGTTTTAGTATGATGCGAGTATGGTAACGCGTGTGTTAGTGTAGATAGTTATCTAGTGTTTCGTGATCACGTTATTGTTAGCAAGGGTTGTCGTGTAGTGTAAGTTGTGTGTTTTTGTGTTAGTGTATTGTGTGTGTGTGGTGTGTGTTTTTGTGTATGCGCGCGCGCGAAAGCGCGTGCGTGCTTGTATGTGTTTGTTGTGTGTTTGGTGGTGTTAATGTATGTGGTGTGGGGTGTGGGGTGGGGAGTGGGGGGCGTCCTCTATTTTCCGGTATAACTCAGTTAAAACGTATCATCTAGCTCTTCAAGTGTCTGTATCCATATGAATTTCTTTCTGTATAAACGAATGAGTGTAATGCTGTAAGCATGGATCAATGTATGTGGTATACATATTCCTTCTCTGTTCTCCCTGTCTGTCTATTTTGTGACTTTCAGCGTCTCTGTCTCGTCTCTCATCGTCCCTCTCAGTCCTCTCAAGCGTCGAGTCCACTCTCTCTCTCTCTCTCTGTCTGTGCTGCGCGCGCACGTGGTGTGTGTGTGTGTGTTGTGTGTGTATGTGTGTGGTTGTGTTTGTGTGTGTGTTTGGAGAGAGAGAGAGAGAGCTAGAGCGAGAGAGAGAGACGATGCTACGGTTTACACACACGCGCTGCCCTTGCCTGCTTGTGCGTGTGGGTGATATGCGATCAGCACTGCGCTGTGTGCATGTGTAGGGTATTTGTGTGTGTGTGTGTGTTTCTGTCCTGTCTGTCGTCTGATCCTGTCTTGTGTCTGTGCATGTGGTGTTGTGGATTTTGTTGTGTGGTGTTGTGGGTGTGTGTGTGTGTTGTGGGTTGCGGGATAGTAAAGAGGGAGAGTGAGGAAGACAGAGGGAGAGAGGTAGAGATGAAGAGAGAGAGAGTAAATAGAGAGAGAAGATAGATAAGAGAGAAGTTAAAAAATGAGAAGTTTCGTACCTAATAACGAAACTAAATATAGACCACGCGACACACACACCCCACCCGCACACACACCCACACCCC
>JADBJO010015455.1:0-17500 GCA_016801955.1 Conus betulinus
AAACTGGCCAAACAGAACAGACAAGCTGGTTATTGATTGCACTATTTAACATGGTCCAATATATAAAGCCAAAACAGCTTTCTGATGGTATGATTACTACACCCTCTCATGCAAACATGATCGAAATCCAGATTCAGAAACCCAGTTCATCAGAAAAATCATTCAAATCACTTCCTCCCCCCCTCCCCCCTCCCCTCACCTCACTCGTCTTTGTCGAGTCCTTGGAATTCTCGCCGTCACTTACCTAACGGCAAGATCTCTAACGTAGTTATTTGGTAAGAAACGCAGTGGACATGTAAACTCTTACGAATTGCTCTGGACTCTTTTTTTTTTCTCATGATTTCAAAAGAATTATGAACTTACAGTCTGTATTTTTACGGAAGCCAGTGACTCTAAATGCAAGCCGGGATGATTTAAGGACAGCAGGAGATTCAAATTGTAAAGTCTTTATGGACAATCTAAAACCATTCCTTGTTGGATTGCCTTTGGATGCATGTACATACGCAAGCTCCCCACTCACATCCCGAAAATCTACCTTCAGCTACCTGCTACCTGAGCGGAAGCGAGCCGGAAGCAGAAGACTCCAGTGGTGAAGAACTCCCTCAACCCTATGTGGAACCACATCCTGGTGTTTGAGGGTATTGATGCCGCTGAACTGGAAGACCGCAGTCTGGAACTGACGGTCTGGGACCACGAGACGCTCGGCACCAATGAGTTCCTGGGAGGCACCCGCCTCAACCTGGGCACAGGTGAGTTCGAATCCTATGGTAGGGATCGATCAGAGTTCAATTTTAAGGTCAAATTGTTCTTGATCTTCTCTGAAGACACAAGGTTTGGGGAAATTCATACACAAGGTTTGGGGAAATTCATATCTCCTTCAGCCCAGGTGCCAATGAGACTGGATTGCGTGATAAGGATCAATGGGAACAGCCCGTGTTCGCCACTTTGTACAACTTTCCATCACATCTGTCAGTTCTGACGGTTTTTTTTTTCTTTGGTAGATAGTAATAAAAAATGGGAAGAAGCTCCAGGGACAACTTGACGGCCAAGTGTTCGGAAAAGAAAGCCCTTCATTTAAATATTTCGGACATGCACTGTTTACACATGAAGGGAGCGGACCACAACCTGGCCCTGACTCCTGCGTGCCCTTCTGCTGTGATTCAACCCTGCAAGTCCTGCGTGGTGAGACGCCTCAAGGCCAAGCCCACTGTGACGAATGTCTTAACCACATGACGCCTCGAGGCCAAGCTCCCTGTGACGAATGTCTTAACCACATAGCTGTTGAACATCTCTTCTGAGTTTGGACATTTGAGCGTTGTGACGTTCACGTTTGTTCCTTCTCGATCAGGTCTGCCATTGTTGAAGGCTCCCTACTTACCAGAAATCAAGAGCTGTTTGATGAGATAATGGGGAAATGAGCCTGCAGCCCCGTCTTGCTCCAACCCCTTTGGGGAAGATGTTTGCTTGGAAGCCAGATTCCCTCAAGCTTCTGTCTAAAACTGGCATGCTTCGTGGTCTTGTAGATGTGAGCTTCGTCCAATCAGCTGTCATCTGGCACAGTGAGTTCAATCAGAAGAATTCGTGCTCATGAACATGCGTTGAATACAATGTCTGGTCCCATGCCTCTCTGTCTAATCATCTGTGGATGGTTTTACAATTTTTACGTTTTTAGATGAGGGGAGGGGGTGGAAGATACAAGAGTGTGATGAAGACGGGGTGATCAAAAAATCTGAAACTACCAGTAAATACATACTTTAAAAAAATTGAACACGACTTTCAATTTTTTCCTGTCCAGCTTGTATAAAACATTGAAAAATCAAGAGGCCGAAACCAGTCTCTGATTCACTATGACATTTTATCCAGATTGTCGCCATACAGTCACATTTCAGTCCCCTTACATGAATGGTCTCCCCCTGCTTCACCTCTCTCTCTGTCTCTGCACAGGTGCAACAACAGATGGACACCAGGTGGAGTGGATGGACGGCAGAGGGAGGAGTCAACAGCCTGGAAAAACATGATGGAACAGCCCGACACGTGGGTGGACGCGGTGCTGCCCCTCCGTGCCTCTATGAGCAAAGCCACCGGCAAAAAGAAATAGAAGAAACTCTGTGCAGTTTTTCTTATTTGGAGATCCCACGCCCACTACACACGTCCCCAGAAAAAGGGTAACAAAATACTTCTCTGCCTCTACGAGCAAAGCCACCTAAAAAAAAAAAAGAAAGAAAAAAAGAAAAATGAAAAAAAAAAAGAATTGCAGTCACCAGTGGTTTCAGTGTGCATTTTGACTTGGTGACACCGTCAGCATTCACTTTTCCTGTTTCATCTTCTCTGCCATATCTGGCACTGCATCCACGCTGCTCATTCTGGCTCCACCCGGCCACAGCCACACCCTGGCTCGTTCTGCCACAGCCCCCAGCACCGGCAGTCCACACGGAGCAGTACTCATGAGGCAACCCACCAACTGCACTGCTCCGGAGTCACTCCAGTGGTGTTCAGTGATGCCTGTTCTGATTCAGCACAGGCATGACACCACTGACTAACCCCCCTACTGACGATAACTGCTCAGTTACAGAGCCAACCTGAATGGGCTCCCCCTCTGTAAGGCGCCATGTCTGTCCAAGCACACTTTCCATGCACTGATACCAGTGACCCTGACAGAATCTCACCAAGGACATACACGTGTGGAGGGGAAGTCAAAAACTGAGGTCACCGTGAGAGCAGGGCATAAAGAGCCATAGACTTCGAGACTATCTTTTTATTACTGATCAATGAGGATGACAAAGGTGATGCTTTGGATTTCCATTCTGGTCTGAGGCTGCATGACAGGGCTGTACCCTATGCTTACTCTCATGATAGACCTCGGCATCAAGTGTCAGGGCTGAACTCTGTGCTTGCTTTCATAATGTATCTCGACATCAGTCAGGCCTGAGAGATACAGATACCTGTAGTGTTGGTCAGGAAATTTGAGCAACACCCTCAGAGGCAGGTCCAATATGTGGATGAAACTTGACGGTGTGGTCCTAGTCTTCCCAAATGAGCCCAAACCAAAGTTAACTCTGGGTAGTAGCTGGTGAGGGTAGAAAACCCCCACAAATAAATGGCTGTGGTGAGAATCAAACTCACGACCTCCCAGACAGGAGTCCGTGGTGCTAACCATTTCACCACAGCAGCTGAAACTTTTCTTCTTCCCTACCATCCAAACGTTTTCTCTTCACTCTTTCTGGAGACAAAAATTGGCATTGAAGGAAAATTATCATGCCACTTATCTGTTTATTTATTTCACATCATGTGTGTGTGTGTGTGTGTGTGTGTGTGCGTGCGTGCATGTGTCTGTGTGTTTGTTTGTGTGACACTGTGTGTGTGTGTGTGTGTGTGTGTGTGGTATTCTTTTTATTGATTACAATTTGTGCAGATTTCAGTGCAGCTTTGACTTAAAAATCCATGATTCCTTACTTTCCTAACACATGCAAAAAGAGAAAGCATGATTTTCACCTTGGTAATAATTTCAAGGTCAAAAACACAGTTTCAGTTCAATCTGTACTGAATGGCATGAAATACAATTCTAGGAAAACTAGAACGAGAATCATTACACCAAAGCTGGGCTAACCAACTAACCTTGAGGTCCTGTGCCCAATGTTCTTTGGGTGACTTTTCTCCTTCCTTGGGGGGCTCCATATGCAGAATTGTCCTGCAGTCCTCCTAAATGATGTAGGACCTTATTTCTGTTGCTGCAAGGTTGTCGACCTGAACTAAAGCATCAATGGGTTTTTTTTCTTCTCAATAAGAGCTTCCTCAATGACCTTGAAAAAAGGTTGTGGTCAACATGTGGGTACCTAATTTGTTGCAAATTGATGTAATAAATTCTTGCATACATTTTAAATGGTTTTGAACTGATGCACAATGTCAAGAAAATTATTACTGACTAATAATCATTTGAACCTTGGTTCAAGATGACCGAGTCTTGAAAACCAGTGTTCTCAATATGATCTAAAATGAGACAGAGAGGCAGAAAAGAAAAAAAAAACATCCTCTTTCCTTCTGCTTTTCTTTAAAACAAGCAAACAATCAAAAAGTATATTCATGTTTTGCGAGCAAATTGACAAGACTGAAACACATTTTACTATCAGTTGACGTGAGAGTTTTTTTTTTTTTAATGTACTGTTTGGCTACTTTCTTTTCATGCTATGTTTATTTGATTTAAACTGAGACAAAAGATTTTAATCACGCTCTGCAGCCCGGGAGAAAAATGTGCAATGATGTCTCATGACATTTCATGTGTCTTACTTCCTTCATCGCATTTCCAGTCTTTAAACTGGAATGTACCGCACTGAATACAGGTCATTGATTTGTTGATATTCCATACTTGTTAGCATTCTTTCTTTTTTTTTTTACCCACTGATCATGCAGACTGGAGAAAAGTTTTTGATTTGGTGTGTGTGTGTGTGTGTGTGTGTGTGTGTGTGTGTTTTGTGCCTTCATGCATGCATGCATGCATGTGTGTGTGTGTGTGTGTGGTGTGTGTGTGTGTGTGTGTGTGTGTGTGTTGCATCCATAGCTCAATGATTTGAAAAAGTTTGTTACCTTTTCTGGATGTGTGCCTTTCATACTGTATGTTTCAGTCAGGCCGTTTTTTTTTTCTTTCTCATGCCCAAGTTAAGAAGTTTAATATCAAACACTCCATTCACAACGTTTAAAGTTTGTTTTCAATCTGAACTGCAGTGAAGCTAAATCGTCCATGCCTCCTGTCAGTAAATGGTTTGTTTTTAATCTGAACCTTCAAAGAATTAGTCATGGCTCTGTTGAGCAGAGGAGAGCGGGTCTTTCCATTTCTAGTGCTGGCATGTGTATTTTGGTTGTGATGCCTGTGATGTTCTGCTGATGAAAACTCTTTTTGTTGTGTTGTTAAACACGATGTATATTGACCGCATGCACTTATTGCTGGTGATTAATACATCACTTCTTTTTTTTTCCTTTATTTTTTTAACATTTTATTTTAGTAATTATCTGCACAATATAATAAATAAGATTTTCTAGCTCAGTAATTTTTCTTTGAGCGCTTTTCCAACGCTGTAAACATAGGTGCACTTGGTGTCTTTTTCCTCTTCTTGTTATCTTCCTAACATGATTTTTATTTTTCAGTCAATCTGGAATTATTAAAAACTGCCACCCAAAGACAATGCATTTGGACAATTATTTTACAAACTCACGTAATTTGCCCTATGAATATACTTGTGCCTTTGCCTTTGTGCAAATGCTGTTTATGCATCGTAGAATGGCAGTGATATGTGTGTGTGTCATGTGTGTGTGTGTGTGTGTGTGTGTGTGTATGTGTGTGTGTGTGTCTGTGTGCGTGTCTGTGTGTGTGTGTGTGTGTGTGTGTTTGAATATGTGTGTGCATGACAGACATATAAACATGGATTTGCAAACTTTTAACTCAAGTTCATATCCCACAAAGTGCCTTGCACTTCTATATATTTGATGTTTTATATCTGCATGGTCATCTACTTCACTTTCCAAACACATAATTTCCTTCATTCCAAAGAACCGTTTTCAATTCGCTTACATGAACCTGACCAGCATTACATGAAACAGACAAATGAAAGTCAATCGATGTATTTTGTACTGTAATAATCACATTCTGATTAAGAAATCTACAGGAAAAAAAATGATAAGCGATTCAACAGACACATACATGCATCAGTTGTAAGACGCTGTGCTATGATTATTATTGCTTACATTAATTTTCTATAGTGGCTGTTGCTGTACACATGCTGCTATGCTTTGAGGAAAACGGTAGCCATTTTCATCTACCATCAAAGCAGAGATACAACGTCTTTCGCTTATTCCGTACAACGTCTCTTGCTTGTTCCATCAATTCTTCTTTTTTTTTTTTTTTTCTTTTCTTTCGTTATACTGTTCAGTCTATGTTGTCTTTTGTTTCCAGCGCTAAATACAGTCTTAACAAAAGCTATAGCAATAGCTATTCATCGTATCTTCATTCATGTCCTGGATGTCTTCAAATTCTTTTGTAATGAGGAAGTTTTTACACACTATATAACCATAATTATATCTACTTCCCAAGTTTGTGAGATATGAAATGCTACATTTCAACATGAGAGTTTTTTTTTTTTGCTTTTTTTTTATTTCCATGTAACAAGTTATCGTTTTATCTTCACAGTTACACAAATTATGATTTATCAATGTTTTTCATAAAGAGAGACATCGTTTTGTCAGCATTACTACTTTTTGCTTTCACAGTTAACGTGGCAATGCGACATGTGTTTTCATGTTTCCAAGTGTGTCAACACCTAATAAAACTAGTTGGAGGAAGAAACTCTATGGGACGATCAGAGAGTGGAGGGTCTTCAGAGAGAACACCCCCCCCCCCCCCCCCCCCCCTTCAAGCGATTGTTTCAGCCCTGAAACCCCTCACACTCAAAGGGGGCTGGGACCCATCCATGTCACGACTCTAGATGCCCTTCTGCTGTCATTATTTTCCTGGCACTGCCAGGATTCAAACCAGCAACTTCTGGATGGAAGGTCGTCTCAAGGTGTCGTCTCAAGGTGTCGTCTCTTTCAGACAGATGTCTTACCCGCATTGTTATAGGATACCTGTTCGATGTTCAAGCCTTAAAGTTTACATGATCAAATGTGTACATATCGAGTCAATATCACCAATGGTGATAAAAGCAATGCCATAGAACAAACTCTTCATCAGTCACCGTGTCATAAATTCTTGACCATTAATGTTCTGCAGTATCGGTAAAATGCCAATAATCCACATGCACCTGCACTCTTCTTCAGCCATACTGATGTTTTGAGCTTGTAATCATGCAGGGTCTTGTTTATTTCTGATTCTCAACAACCAACTTTTCTACTGTCACATACCTGATGGCGTTTTTGTATTAATGAATAATTTCAACTTGCTGCCGTTCACATTTTCGTCATTTCAAACAGGCACTTACGGTAGCACAGGAGATTGAGGACATGGGACAACAATAACTGCCTTTTCCCTCTCACTGCTTTTACTGATGTATTGACTTTGACTTTTGCCTGTTCTCTCTCATCAAACATCTTCATTTCAGGTATCACTTTTTGTTAAGCACAAGTTGTAAAAAGCACTGTGAACAAAAGAACATTTTTAAATTGTTGAAAATAAACTTGTTCTGTCACCAGCTTTAAATGAGGTTCTCGTGTTATCATTGTATGAAAGATGGATAGCAATGCACACACACAGTTATGTTAAAAGCTCATGTTGGATAGCATGGCTAAAATCCTTTATTTCAAAAACACTCCAGCATATTCATTCGCTCTTGTGTACTGATGCACCCACACATGCACGAGTGCACAAACACACACACACACACACACACACACACACACACACACACATGCACACACAAAGAGTATACTAAAAACGAAAATAATTTGGAGCCTAACAATTTCAACAGCATAATTCCTTCAGGAGCTAAAATTTCATTATTTACTTAACATACTTGACAAACACATGAAAAGTGGCATTCTCTCCAGTACTTTCACTTCTCATCCACATGTATTCCATTCTACATTCAGCATTTACACTTGCCACTCATATTCCCTGATAAAGCCTGTACATTCAGACACAACTCCACACTGGTAGCAACTTAAAAATCACTAAGTTACAGACATTTCAATCACAACAGACAAACCTTCTCACCATCCCATTCTAAGGTTTGAACAGCAAACCTTATGCTTTCCTCAACTGCGCACCAACAAGAGTCCCGACGTCTTGAATTCAGTGCACCATAACACTTGTTTCATATTCCACATGTCTTTCTTATTGCACCTTTTTCACGACAGTAACTTTGTAACTTACAACACAAAACAAAACAAAAAAGACAAGAAGAAAGACCAAATAATTCTGATCACCTTAATTGAAGACATCAAATGACTGATCTCCAGACAAGGAACAAAATTTTATCATTTGTAAGCTGTTTCTACGGAGATTCCAGCAGATCGACACTTTGTGAAACAGAAATGTATGAAAGGGGGGGGGGGGGGGGGGGGGCGGGAAGGTGGAGAGGAATGTTGCATTTCAGGAATTCAATCATCATCAGTTTTTTGCTTTGTTTTTTTTCTATGTTTTTACCAAGAGTTTTCACATGTCATCTGCAGACTATTCAAACATTTGGCACTGATGACATCAGATAAAAATCCTGAACATGACAAAAATGCCGAAGAGATCTAATCCATGATGTACTTGTGTGACACACCGTCGACAATAATCCGGATGTCCAGGCTGCGAGGATCTTCCTTGTTCTTGTTGACTTTTATGCTGCACTCCAGGACTTGTCCTGCCAACCACAGCAAGATACACCACCTCAGTCACACAGTTCACAAGTACACACAGTTTCTTCACCGACTCGAAAGCCTGCCAGTATCATCTTAGTGGTGCCTGCCTCATGGCAAGATGCAGTTTATAATGTATTTGGGGGGAAGGGAGGAGGTAGTGATCATTATCATAGTACTCGCCCGTAATCAACAGGCAGGTAACGAGGAACACTGACAGTGACAGACACTGTTATCAATCCTATGCACAGGGATGCTGCAGATGTCTGAACCCAATTTCAGGATTTCAGCAGGTACAGGGCTTAATGCTGTTCTGTGCCCATGTCATCTCAAAGCACTTCCTGGGCCTCTTTCATAACAAACCCACCAACCGCATGGACCATGAAATCTTCAATACACACTTCTGATTTTCTTCAAGCATGCACACAAGGAGGTTTTGGCATTGGTAGGTTTCTTCACAGTCGTATTCATCTGGGAGAGGGGTCAAAAACCAGCTCCCACAGACTGGGAGATGGGAAGGACGGAGGAATGGATGGGGCTGAGGAGAGGGTGCAGCTCAGGCTGGGGGTGTTGAAGGAAGAGGAGGAAGTATACAAAACAACTACCCCAACTCCTTAAAAAAAAAAGTCAAACAAATAAAAAGGCAATATACAAAACATCTACCCCAATTCCTTAAACCTGAGTTGTAGAATAAAGTTGACATTTCTCTACGTTTCATTCTTTTTTTTTTTTTTTTTTTTCCTGCAGCGCACCCTGTCCCTCCACTTTTCCTCCCCCCACCACCAGCAGCACATTAGAATACAAAGAGCCTGGAAAAACACCAAGTCCTTCATTACATGTGAGAGAAAAAAAAAAAAAACCCTAGTAAACCTACCACAGACGTTGTAGACAATAAATTTCCATTCTCTCACAGACCATTCGAAAATAGTTTTGACCAGAAATCATATATACCACTGACGCATGCTAAAACCAAACCGTTTAGCTCCGAGATTTCATAGGAGGCATGGTAAATTATTCAAATGCAGCGACCCCACAAAACAAAATAAAGAAGGCCCTGTCCAAAACAGATGCTGTTGAATGGACAGCTAGGACAGTGTGTACCATCTTGCTACAAAATCACCGGACAGAGGGGAAAAAAAAGGCTAGCGTGTTATAAATTGTAAGAAGAGCAAAGTGTAAAAGTTCTCCTAGAACAGGCTTGCGTGAATGGATTGCGAAGGCACAAAAACAGTGAATGGGAAAAGTGATATTAGAAAAAGAAAAAATACGAAGAGGCAAAATCAACTGCAGCACCAGGAAAGGGGAAATTACCAGCCAACAATTCAGAAGATGGACATTTCACACTGAACATCCCCCCTTCCATCCCTCCTCCACACACACACACACACACACACACACACACACACACACACACACACATGCACACACACACACACACACACACACACACACACACACGTACACACACACACACACACACACACACACACACACCCTCACCAGGCGGGAGGGAGGGAGAGAGAGGAAATGCCCATGTGCATTGATGATAAAGGTGCACAAATGCAGGTGAACATATCTGCCGCACATTTACTCACAGACCCTCACCTTTAGAGACGTTTACAGGATTTTTCACAAGAAGAGGGTCTGCTTCCAGTGGGTGCTGGCGCTACCGGGTCCTGTGCTGAAATGAACCTGAAATCAGACATACTGTATTACTAGACCTCCCTGAACAAAACCTGGACAGATCCAGACAACAACACATGCAGTAGTATTCGTCCCTATTCAGCTAAAATAAAAACAACAACAACAGTGTAAACAGATTTACTAATCAGTGCTAAAGCAGTTTACAGAAAGAAAGATGAACAGATTCTTCGCTAGTTTCATGTCCATGAGTTGAATATCCACACGAGCCTTATCTTGAACACTGTGTCTTGTTTGCTTATACTAACTTGTGTAACTTACAGTCACTGTCATCATACATATGTGTGTGTATGTGTAATACAGGAAGGGTGTGACACTAATATGTCCAAGTAAATAAAAGCAAGCACGAATGCAACTGCAAAGCTTCAATTTTTCTTCTTTCATCTTATTTTCCTTCCTTGTTTTCTTTTTCAGCGTTGTCATTCTGAAGACAGCGCTAAAACCATGTGAACCTATACTGGCATCGGCATCATAACAAACGCTAACCATGTGAACCTATTCTGGCACACCAGCATCTTGACAAAGGACAATAACCATTACAACAGTTAAAACACTTCTACATTGTCAGCAGACCAACAACATTACAATAATAATAGAAGCAAGCACAGCCAAAAAAGGTTTTCAATAGTTTCTGAAACGTCAGCCTTCACAACCTCAACTTCTTCCACACCAACAAGTCTTCCAAATGAGCCAACAAAAGGGACTGGCGAACAACACACACACACAAAACACACATAACATAAACCATGCTGACATGCACACCAAAAAAAAACCTTTCCACCAGAACAGAGAAAGTAAAAATCAGTAACAAAATGCAATTTTTAATGATTTTTTTTTTTCAGAGCACACTAAATTCTTATGTACGTGATGTTGTGTAGATACACATGTATGCACGTTCATACACACAAATCATCCCAGCCCTTATGACTGATAAGAGTCAGAGAACACACGCTTGCAGATCGTTCACTAATGAAAATTTTGCAGATCATTCACTACTGAAAGTCTTCTCCTTTCTCAGTCGTATTCATCTGTCCTTGTTGTAAACAGGGCTACTGTTCATCGTAGTATTTCCCGAAGGTCTGGTGTCATCAATTTCTTTTTTTTTTTTTTTTTCTGAGGGGGGATTCCCTTTCAAACTTCTTCATCAGTCTTGCACCTTCTGATTTGCTTGTCACAACAGTCTACCTGCTCATGCAACGCTTACTCTTAACCTTGGCTCCATTCAGGTCTTCGCACAAAGTGTTTTGAGTTACAGCTTCCTGTCTGCTGTCAGCTTTGTCCACCTGTGAAAGAAAGGCGCTCCCGTTTTGTTTTCCTTTTTTTCAGTAACATGCAACCCACAACTGTAACACCCAGAATGGTTATCTTGTAACAAAATAATACAGCTGTTCCAGGACAGTCGGTATCACAATGGAGTTGTCCCTGGGGAAAAGCTGCATAATCCACAAAGCGAATCAACAAAAAACACATGCACAACAACAACAACAACAACAACAACAACAATAACAACAACAACAAAGATGTAGCACTGTACTATGACTACGCATTCTCACTAACAAAAGGAACCCTAATTCACACGAATATAATATGGTGACAAATCAAACAATACCACCAAAAAATGCAAAGCATCACTCCACAGTACCTGTGCTGAACATCCCGCCTCAAAGCCGATGTCAAAGTAGCCCACAAATCCATGGAGGACCCCGTCCTTGGAGCATGTCATGGAGAAGGAGGACTTGAAATTCACCTCAGACAGCTGACAGCTGTTCACATCAAACTCCTGAGGGCAGAAACCACACACTGCGAATCATATTGACAGAGCATCTGTGTGTGTGTGTGTGTGTGTGTGTGTGTGTGTGTGTGTGTGTGTGTGTGTGTGTGAGTGTGTGAGTGAGTGAGAGAGAGAGAGAGAGAGAGAGAGAGAGTGTGTGTGTGTGTGTGTGTGTGTGTGTGTGTGTGTGTGTGTGTGTGTGTGTGGTGTGAGTGAGAGAGAGTGTGTGTGTGTGTGTGTGTGTGTGTGTGTGTGTGTGTGTGTGTGTGGTGTGTGTGTGTGTGTGTGTGCGTGTCTGTCTGTCTGTCTGTGTTAAAGAGAGAGAAGAGAGAGGCAACGACAATGACAAATGTTTTAGCGTCCCTTCAGCAATTAAACCCCTCAGACAACAGGGCATGTATGAACATAATTATCTCAGTAAACTCATTCACTCATGTCACCCCTCCTCACTCTCTTTCCCTGCCCCTAGCCTGACAGACAGAGTCAGAGAAAGAGAGAAAATGTATGCATGCACATGCATGAACGCATACTTTCACAATATTGTTTGTTTGAATGCTCAGGGCCTCTGTGAAAATATAAACAAATAAATGCTCTCTCTCTCTCTCTCTCTCTCTCATGAGGTAGGAAGGGATTCTAGACTTTTGTATTTTTGAGATGCGACTGAAAAGAGAAAACAGTAATCATACACACACATAACGGTAAAAATAGCGAAGTTCATCTCCTGTTTTCTTGCTTCATCATCTTTGTTTGTCTGGTCAAGATGAAATTGGATAGAAAGCGCAGTAAAACCAGCCGCCGTGGCGAAGTGGTTAGCGTCGCGGACTCCCGGCTGGGAGGTCGTGGGTTCGAATCCCATCAGAAATCATGTGGGTTTTTTCTGCCCCGACCGGCTCCTACCCACAGTTGAGTTTGCTGCGGGCTCAGTTGGGAAGACTGGGACCACACAGTCGAGTTTCATCCACTTAATGGATGTGTTTCTGAGAGTGTTGCTCAAATTTCCTGACCAACACTGCAGGTGTCTGTATCTCTCGGGCCTGGTTGATGCCGGGATATATTATGAAAGGAAGCGTAGAGTACAGCCCTGTCATGTAGTCTCAGACCGAAATGGAAATCCGTAGCATCATCTTAATCATCCTCATTCTCATCGATCAGCATAAAAAAAAAAAAAATTTTTTTAAAGCGTAGTAAACCCTTTTCTTTGCAAGAAGCATAAGAACACTACAGCCAGGCTTAGGATCATGCTGCATTTCTGCATAAACTCACGTGACACCACTGTTACAACTGACAGCTCTTTATGTGGATAGAAGAAAAACAAATCTGCAATAGGTTTTTAAACTCATTTTCCTTATTTTCTTTACAGAAACAAGCAAGACAGAGGTTTAATAAATGATAAGGTGACCTACATTTAAAAAGCATAACTGTAAAATGAGAGAATTACAGTCAATAGAGCTGGCTACAAGACAAACATACAATTAAAGAGCTTAACTGCAAAATGTGAGATTCCTGAACAGCCAGCCTAAAAAGGCTAAACATCCGAATAAATCTCCTGCTGATTGTTTTAGACCTTAAACAGTGCACCTGTGCAGCGTTTCATTTGAGTAAAATAAGAGGTCATTGTATTTTTTTTATCCTGACATCAGCGCTCTGCTTCAATATAGGTAATAGACATTTTTAACTGTAAGTGTCACAAAAATGCTAACCTTTCCTTACATATTTCAAATAATTTCCAGGGTATATGCACTCTTCCATCAATGTGCACCATTTTCTTCCGAATCTGTGCACGGGGGGGGGGGGGGGGGGTATTTTAATGACATGCTTCTATTCCTAAATCAATCTGACCCTGTAACATACAATTTTCATAGAAAGAACGTGTGTTCATTGCAAAGTGAGGCGACTGCAGGCAGAAATCTAAACCAATCTTGAAAAGTATATGTAAGAGCTCCACCAAAGTGGACAAACGAATCACAACACAAAATTCTTTTCGTCTCGTGATTCGTTTGTCCACTTTGTTTGGCAGAGTTCTTTCATATACTTTTTAAGATTTGTTCAAATAACGTGTATCTATACGATCACACAAATGTGATGAGGAAATCCGTAAGTCAGATAACAAAACTGCCTCCAAAATCCCTAGGCAATAGACAACCATAAGCACATGCCATTGCAGCATCACAGACACACTGACCTTGATCACACACGGCACCGTCACCATCTTATCATCGCCTATGACTTCCACGGCCGTCTGAGTCATCACATCAGCCTTCAGGCACGACATCTTAAACCCGTAGACATTGTCCCAGAAATCCACGGCTCTCGGCCTCGCAAAACGTCATCACACAGATCCAGCTAGCCACATGGAACACTTGTCTGGGTACACTGCAAAGATGGCATCAGCATTACGTTGTTTAGAGTTCAAATCTGGACTAACAGACAAGATGATATTTAAGGCAGATGAAGAACTGCAAATTTCAGTCCTGCTGCAGAGAGGATTCAGGACGCATCCTTCATGACAGCAAGAGTGTGGTCAGAAGATCTGACACCCATAATTATTAACTGAAGTATTTATATCCTACAGAAATGGAACAATCTCCATGTCTTAATAATATTCATGTCACACGCATGTACCAGGATCAAACCACCACCACCAGGGTTTTTCATTTTCTTTGTGATTCTCTACTTTACTAAATTTGTTTTGGGCTTGTTTATTAAAAAAAAAAGCCAATACTTTAGTTTTTATACTAATAAAGATCATTATAGGTTGGCAATTATTAGAATTTACACAAGGGACTATCAACGAGGGTGTGAAAGAGATTGGGGGGAGCATTACTACTGTGGGCAGGGTTCAGGGGCCATGAGGGTTCACTCCCTTCACTGATGACAAAATATAGTCTAGACAGAGCTGTCAAAGCTGGCCAACCAAAACAAGGCTTTTAAAAAAGAAAGAAAAAAAAACAGCCAAGGGTGCACTGCATATGAACAGCTCCCCCTTCAAACTCGGACATGGTCAATGTCGATGTTGACACAAACCAGATTCAGGGTGAGGGGAAGGGGGATTTTTTTTTTTCAGGCATGCCAACTTCCTGAAGATTTTTAATAAAAAGAAAAAAAAATTCCAACTGCAGAGGACAGGAGTGGAAGGGGGTAGGGGTGTGTGGAACAGACAGTGCTCACAAGCGCCAGTTTCGCGTCACTAAATAACTATTTGCTGCTTTCCAATGTATTTCCACAATTTTTCACATTATCAGTAAAAAGAAAAATCAGGGAATGGGAGTGAGTCTGCAAAGATTTTCGGCCACAGAAGAAATCGGCTGAAAAACAGAAAATCAGCTGAGGATAAAAAGGAAGAAAAATCATCCGGAGAAAAAGTACAACTGACGCCAGAATTTTAATGAACACGCATATTTACACACAGTTTTTACATCCCTGAATGTAGTATTTTAATTCATTTGGACTCAAATGTACAAGCATACTTATAGTTTCTACATCCCCAAATTTAGTATTTTAATTCATTTAGACACAAATGAACAGGCATATTTATAATCCACGAATTTCGTATTTTAATTCATTCGGACTCCCACAGATATCTCTTTACAAAATGGCTGCTGCACCAGCCGACTTATGAAATAACTCTGAACAGCAAGTGTTGGTCCAAATCCTTCAACAAGTACAATTATTTTCAGCTGAGACTATGTTTTCATGCTTACTTCCCTTGTACAAAGTCCTTCAGGGCACTGAATGTGTATCCTCACTGCTCCGGAGTTTGGGCATCACTATTTGTTTTACAGTGCACACGGTTTGTTTGTTTTTTTTTTCCTGCATTTCCTTCAAGGCATTTCAGGCCACAGTGTTGACTGTTTTGGCAACTGAGTCAATGGGTTAAATTACAAATTAGAACAACTTGCCACACAGTACTAAGTGGTTATGAAAATAGCAGTTGCATGCTCAAGTTGTTCGAGGCCAAAATAAAAACAGGCTTGTCATGGAAAACCTTGGTGGGGGGGAGGGGGGATAAACAAAGTGGTGTTTCTGATCTTTGATACAAGACAGTATTGTTCAAGCACGCGCAGAATGCCTTTTTCCTTCCATAGGGCTGGTTGGCCGTTTGTGGCCTCATCTAAACCACTCCCTACACAGAGAAAACTCCTTTTGAGAGAGCAAGATGACATCATTGAAATAAGGTTTGGCAACCCAATAGGACTACAAAAGGCATCCCATGAAACATGAGCAGACTTCATTTGCATTTTTCTTGCAGTTTATGCAGTACTTAAAAGCAGTTTGTTTGTCTCCATGTTGCATTCGTTTCCAAACATCATCCAGTACATTACTTCCCAGACAATTTAAACCTATCTGCAAATTTTCTTCCTTTCTTGCGTGTTTTTTTTTTTTTGTTTTGTTTTCCTGCAATCTTCAAAATTATGTAACGAGTAAATCAAGGCCTTTCAAAATATCTGGGCAAATGTTCAGGAAGTCTGTCCAACCACTTTGAATTCACATCAGGTTGCAAAACAGCTGACTAGAAAAATCTCTGAAAAAGGCCAGCGTCAGAACTCGTCTGCTTCAGATGAACTGGAATTCCAGAAATACTTTTTTTTTTTTCCTTTATTTCATAATTCCATAGCGGAAATACCAGAAATTACTGGTAAAACATGAATATCAAACAAAATTTTAAGTGAGGCAGGGAACAGTAAACAGTACATAATAAACAAGTAGGGTAACTCTTGTTCCCGTGATGAAATGTATACCGCCCCCCCCTGAAAAGGATGTTCCAAGCTGATGTCTCCTTGTCTGCTCTGTGTGCTCTGTGTGTTGTCATTTCTGCTAAGCGATTTGTGTGGTAAGCAGTGTGTACATATTTTATCATGGGAGCAAGAGTTACCCTACTTGTTTACTGCGTACTGTTTGCTGTTCCCTGCCTCATTTGAGAATCCTTTCATACCAATCAAATTGAGTTCACCTATATCTGTTACCGTTCATCTGTGTGTTTGTTTGACTATTCAAAATTAAAAGGGCTGTGCCAGTCTTGAAAAAAATGTTGATTTGTGTTTGTTCGTTTCTCTAATCTGCTGTTTGGTGTGTAGATGTGTCTGGTCTAATCTGCTGTTGGCATGTAGATGTGTCAGGTACAAAGTATATGCCCAAGCTTGGAAGTGGAACATTCTTCTCTGGGGATGTCTCCTTGTTTGTTTCGTGTACTGCCATTTCTGTTCAGCAATCTGCTGTCATAAGCAGTATTCCTCTGGAGTTATGGGCTGTGTATATATTTCATCGTAGGAGAGCGCGAGAGTTACCCTCTCGTTCATCATGAATATCAAACTTTAAAAAACCTGACAGCAAGGAAAGAAATCAGGCACACACATGAAGACAGGCTTACCCCTGCCACCCTCTGCCAGAAATTTGTTCCGCGCGCCAATGACAGTGTCCAGCATGGACTCGAACAGCAAGAAGTATCCCATCCATTCTGATATTATTACATCCACCTGTGGAGAGAAGGAACACAAAAACTTTCATCAACCGAACTTACTGTTTTAATCTTGTAGTTCATCATAACTGACCAAACCGTGAGCTTTTCGTTTCCATGCAGTTTTCGCACACATACACAAACACATGACCACAAATCCTGAAGTTAATCATAAAAGGTTTTGGTTTACTTCTAAGTTTATATTCCCATGCATGTCCCTGAAATGATGAATGCACGCACGCACA
>JADBJO010015455.1:22500-43717 GCA_016801955.1 Conus betulinus
TCAGTTTCAGTTTCATCAAGGAGGCGTCACTGCCTGCGGACAAGTCCATATAAGCTACACCACATCTGCTAAGTTTTGAGACCACACTGCACATGATGTAAAACTGATGGATAAATGAATTAATAACTAAGATGAGAGAATTTAAGAAGGGGTCTCTTGGCTACGACTTTGCAGATGTCTGACCTACGCATTAGCCCACAGGCTGGTCAGACCTTGAGTGCCTACCTAACATTAGCTGTGCCTTTTTTTGTTCTCCCAGTTCTTACAGAACAGGGAGTACTGTACGATGGGAATGAAGAAATGCTCTCTGTGTGTGTGTGTGTGTGTGTGTGTGTGTGTGTGTGTGTGTGTGTGTGTGTGTGCGTGTGTGTATCCATGGTCAAATTGTGTTCCACTCGCTCCAGACAATACTTCCGGGCCGATCTTTCTGAAAATTTGTAGGTATGTTCATTATGGGTCACGGATGATGCCCGATGTTGTTTTATTTTATCAGAAATAACCATTACTACAGACTATAACGGCCCCAAAACAGTTACGCAAACAAAATCATGTCAAAGCTTCTTTGCGACATAAGCTGAAGTGACGAAATACATTATGACACATGTTTGATTGTGACGTCGAATTCAAGATAAACTGGGAGTAAGTTTATATGTTTTGCATCTTGTTTAATCACTGTATGTGTGTGTAGTGTACAGCAGAGCAGTGTCACTGTGTGTGTGTGTAGTGTACAGCAGAGCAGTACCGCTGTATGTGTGTGTAATGTACAGCAGAGCAGTACCGCTGTATGTGTGTGTAGTGTACAGCAGAACAGTACCGCTGTATGAGTGTGTAGTGTACAGCAGAACAGTACCGCTGTATGAGTGTGTAGTGTACAGCAGAACAGTACCGCTGTATGAGTGTGTAGTGTACAGCAGAACAGTACCGCTGTATGAGTGTGTAGTGTACAGCAGAACAGTACCGCTGTATGTGTGTGTAGTGTACAGCAGAACAGTACCGCTGTACGTGTGTGTAGTGTACAGCAGAACAGTACCGCTGTACGTGTGTGTAGTGTACAGCAGAGCAGTACCGCTGTACGTGTGTGTAGTGTACAGCAGAGCAGTACCGCTGTACGTGTGTGTAGTGTACAGCAGAGCAGTACCGCTGTACGTGTGTGTAGTGTACAGCAGAGCAGTACCGCTGTACGTGTGTGTAGTGTACAGCAGAGCAGTACCGCTGTACGTGTGTGTAGTGTGTACAGCAGAGCAGTACCGCTGTACGTGTGTGTAGTGTACAGCAGAACAGTACCACTGTACGTGTGTGTAGTGTACAGCAGAACAGTACCACTGTACGTGTGTGTAGTGTACAGCAGAACAGTACCACTGTACGTGTGTGTAGTGTACAACAGAACAGTACCACTGTACGTGTGTGTAGTGTACAGCAGAACAGTACCACTGTATGTGTGTGTAGTGTACAGCAGAACAGTACCACTGTATGTGTGTGTGTAGTGTACGGCAGAGCAGTGTCTCCTTTGCCGGGTCGCCTCATGTCGACCTCACACCAACTGCTCCCCCTGGACGGCCAGTGCTGGAGCTGTAGTGGAAAAAGCCTGGTTGTGGCTGTGGATGGGGAGCAGGAATGAGTGGAATGAAGGCAATGCCACTGAAGTGGCAGGAAGATGAGGCAGCAAAAAAAAAAAAAAATAATAATAATAATAAAATGAATTTTAAAAAAGATTCAACAAGATGTGTCCATGCACACTTTCAGACATTTTCCAAAAAAACTAAAAATGGCCCCTTCACAAACTGACGAATTCTATGTTACTTAATTTTGCCATCTGCGGTTGTTATTTTCCTGGTGGGCGCGACCTTCCAAAATATCTTTTGTCTCATTCATGATTTCAACATAGCTTCTTACTCTTTATCCAACGGATCAGAGTCTATTAACAAAACAAACAACACAACAAATAAAAAAAAAACGTTTTTAGAAACTATTTTCTTTTCTAAGTACTCTTCAAACATGTTAGCGCCTGTAATGTTTCCAAGATTATTTTGCATACCATTTCCTCTTAAAAAGAATCTTTCTTTTCATAATCATGATCACTACTGCTGTTTGTATGTATTCATGAAACAGAATGGGCATTTTGCTTTCTTTAGATTTCAGACAACTGATCTCTACTTAGCTTTCCAGAAGACATCATAAGTTACTGTCTACCTGGAGCATTTCTGACAACTGATCCCTACATAGCTTTCCAGAAGATATCATAATTTAGTGTGTACCTGAAGCATTTCAGCATGGATGTCCACGTTGCCGTAACCAGAAAAATAACTTTCGTCTTCTTCCAAAGACAGTCGCTCCACAGAGTTTGACAGCCACTGCAGCCACCCCATCAGCGTCCTTTCCATCACCTGCTATACCATTATGTCTCTGTCGGCCAGGCCCCTCAGCCTGGCAATCAGCCCCCAAGCCTATAAGGTCCTGAGCCCTCTTCCTGTGACAGTCACAACCAAAGCATTTTGAATTTGCATGTTATACAGTGAGCTGTGGTGATGCTGCGCTGATAATACACCAGACAAAAACATGCTAAGGGCATGTAATTCACAGTCAAATACAATTAATTTGAAACTGAATATGTCAAATCACTGACCAACACGAAATGAAATGACTGGTACCAACAGCTTATTTGGTACACCCCCAAAATTTGGCCAACCCAGAAAGAATATTTCTGTCCCCTTCAACTGCATAAAAACTGGAAAAATGGCAGAGACAAGGGAGATGCCAGAAGAACATGAGAAAAAGGATGGATGAAAAAGATGAAAAAAAAATGTATATGAAAATAACAGGATTTCATAATGAAAGTAAATTAATGCAATTCAGGGGTGTGCGGAGGAAGGGGAGCAAACTGTGTTTCATACTTTACCTGACAACATTCAAATCGCCAACTGCCCTTTCCAGGTCAGCCTCTAATGCCGATGCTTTCGCTTCAGCCTCGCTGACCCGTCTGATCAGCGCCTGCAACTCGCTGGCCTTGATGGCAATAGTTTCATCAGCTGTTTCTGACCCTGGACCAGCGCCAGAGCGCAGGAAGTTCCTACTGCCATCTCTGATACCTCATCAGGGCAACAGTCTTCAGACTCGATGTCTGCAACAGTGTCCAATGTAAAGCCCCGTTACATTCCAAAGGGCAAATCTTACCTTCCTGAAGACAGTCTTCAGAGTCAATATCTGCAAGAATGACAGATGTACATATGATCAAATCATCATTGCAGTATACTGTGATCACTTGTTGCGGATCTCACACAAACACAAGAGCGGACTGGAGGCAATATTGCTGCCTAAACTACAACTATTCATACTATCTACTCAAACTCTATAAGAGAACATATATATATATATAGCATACAATCATGGAGAGCAGAAAATTGCGAGGACTGTGTGTTACAAAGAGAGAGAGACCAAGAGAGAGATTGGAGTCATAATAACAGTGCGGTGTGTAACCACTGCAGGCACATACACACTGCGTTTGAAGTACACAAGATGGTGGGCCATTGCCACAAGCATTCAAGTCTTTAAGTAGTCTATAACTGATCACTCAAACATGCGATTTAAGTATACATCAAATGATTAGACAACTAGGGTAGAACCAACAAGAAAATGTAGGAAAATACTTTTCGTTACTACATCACTTCATTCTTCCATAGATCAATCATACAATACCACTGTATGGAGGCTCACAAGTGTGTGAGTGTAAAATGTGTGTGTGTGTGTGTGTGTGTGTGTGTGTGTGTGTGTGTGTGTGTGTGTGTGTGTGTGTGTGTGTGTGTGTGTGTGTGTGTGTGTGTGCACGCACGCACGCGTGCGCGTGCATGTGTGTGTTTTATCTTTAACAACTGATTCCTTTCCACAAAAATTTTCTGGGAACAATTCAAATCAGTTATCATGTCATCTATACCTCATGTGATTACTGATTGATAACACACTTCATATTCATCCAATTCTGTAAAATCAGAAACAAAAATCAACAATTAGACATGAACACAAGATCAACAAAGTTTGGGGTCTTGTATGTGCGTGCAGGGGGAGGGAGAGGGGAGGAAGGATATTTCGTTTTTTGCAATCTGACTTCTTACTTTTGGTCTACACTGTTCCATGGTCTACACTGCTCCATGTTCTACCAAGTAATAAATAAAATAACACTCTCTCCTAACCTGTGGCTCAGTTCCTCCTTTGTCCATACTTTCATCCGCCCTTTTCTTCCAACAGAGGGCAAGAAAACAGAAAAATATTGGATCTGAATTTGCAGAGGACCATGGTGGAGCTAGTATTATGGTAGACCTACTATTAACAGCTACAAAAATTGTTTTGTTTCTTACAGGGAGAAGCATTCATTGGTCATTTCACTGAATTCAGCATACTGGTTTATACTCAAGATCACACTTTCGCTTTTGTAATTAGTGATCTTATGTTTTAAGATTATAAAATAGATGACAATGTTTAATTCTACACAAAGGCAGTTAAAAACCTCCAAAACATAGGGCTTCTAAAATAGAATTCCATTTTGTTTAAAGACCGTCGGAAGGGGGGGGGGGGGGGGGGGTGGGGCTCTTTTTTTTTTTCAATCTGGAATAGTTTTCTTTTTCTTTACATTACAGGAACAGACATAAAAATTACCTTGCTTTTAAGACTCTCTCCCATTTAAAAACCCAATGTTTCAAGGGTTTTGAATTCAGTACAGTTACCTCTTGTTGCTTATAGTCTTATAGCCCAACCGACACCCAGCTCATATCAAGGCTGTAAAATACAGTTAAAATGGAAAAAAAAAAGACTATACACAATCCAGATTAATGGTCATGCTGTTTACAGTCCAGCCGACCACACAGGTGATATCCAGGCAACAGAGTAAATCAAAATGGAACTACAAACTAGAAATGCCAAAGACTAAGTATCAAACAAAGTCAAGAGCTGAGACTGACAGACTGTTCTAAAACAATGCGTCATCATCAATCACATGAAACCCTTTCAGTGCCATTAATCCCCAAGCTGCAAGCAGTTCTGAAAAATGGCTGCACAGCAAAGCTACTGAAGGGTATTAGATTTATAGGCTATCAACTTTTGAACACTACACCAACTGGTAGCAATCATGTAAATACCGAAACAAGTATGATACACACCAAGTCTATTCCATGTTGCATTCAAATATAAGAGGAAACCTGAACAGAAATGCACACAAAAACAAAGACACAGCATTCCTGTGGTACAAACGACTACTGTGGCACTCCAACAGCGAATGACGATGAAAGGGTTGTCAGATCAAATGGAACATACTTGATTCACTTTAAAAAAATGTTCAAACCTCACCTGGTAGAACTTCTCTCAACAATTCTTCATTGAATCCACAGTAAAAATGTTCATGTCTTTAAATTTAGTTTAATCGAACATATTTCAAGACTTAATAAAGAAAAGAAATGTAACGCTGAGCAGTTTATTGCATGATACATACCACGCAACCTCCTGACTCTTTGAAAAGTGAAAATCTGTAAACAGGTGTGACCAGAAGGTCATCTGCACAACACCATTTCCCTTTATGTTTTTACAGGCAAATGGAAGGAATTCCTTTTAGCCCGGGTGGTTCTGAGAGAGTTCACTGTTAGTCTGTGTATTCTATTCTTCTTGTCAGAGGTCTTTGACATATCTTAGGGTTTGTGATTTGAGGTCTGTGAAGGGAATACACATCATTAACAGTTCATAACTTGGTGTATTCTTAACTGTTAACAAGCTGGTCAGCTGCTTTCTTGCCATAAGTGCGAGCATCACCAAGGATTCAAGCAAAACAAATATTGCCATCGTTTTTAAGAGAAGAAACAAATTTCTTTTGGAGTTGTTACTGACAGGTTCCACTTTTGCCATGCTGCTTGCTCATAATCACAACAAAAGGATCATTGACAGAAAGATCAAGTTCCTGTGCTTTTTTTTTTTCATCTTTTACCTCCAGCATGCCTAAAACTAAAATCTATAAAAAAAAAATTTCAAACTGCTGTCTACTCAGAAAACAACGCATGCAGAGATTCCTTGAAATAGTCCCAAAGCACATCAGTGAGTCTCTCTTCTCAATCGACTGGTGCTAACAGAGTCAAACCTCCCAATACACACATCTCCCTTCACCGCTCTTTCCCATCCACCCTATCCCCCATCATTCCACCATCCCTAACCCCACCCCCACCCCCCCCCCCCTTCCCCAAACAAAAGACTGGCTTCCTTTAAAGGCTTGTTTTTTTCTGGCACATTTTTCTGTCTTTGCCTATACAAGAGTAGTCACCAAGTGATCAAAGACCAAGACTTGAAGGGCCATAACTGACAAGTGCCAGCGTACTATAGTTCACCACATATGCAAAAGTGACCAACCAAACTGAAGCAAGAGGTCCTCAGGATCGGCAGGTTTCATGAAGCAGTCCTCGTTCCATGGGCACGATGCTAAGCCCGGTTCAGGCTGCATCTGTTTCAGGGCATCTGGTGTAGGGTGCTAAGGCAGCAGAAACAATACTGATGTAACTAACCCAGGAAATACAAAATGAAAGATTAATCATTTAGTGAAGTGACCTGTCTCTAACAGATCCTTTTTTTTTTTTTTTCTAAGCAATTTTTTGTTCACATTTATACATAAATGAATACATTAATGAACACCCAAATACATAAACCTGTACAGATCAATATACACATAATGGTATCTATCCAGAGAGCATAGATGTATGTGCCTATGTACACAAGTGAATATACTATATATACACACTTACATCCAGTGTACCAACTTCCATGAGTGTTACGAATTTAGTATGAAAGAAAAAAAAAGTTTTTTAAAAAACATATACATTTAAAATTGAAAAAAGCAAATCAATAGAAAAAAAAGTAATGATAAAGTAAATTAACAACAGACAAAAACTATTAATAATCAAATCAAAAAAAAAAGAAAGGGGGGGGGGGGGGAATCCCCTTCTCCGTACAGAAAAATATGAGCAGCATCTAACCAGTTATTTAAAAAAAAGTGTACACATCACTGACAAGATGAACCGTCAGAACGACACAAAACCTACTCCCAGGCAACAATAAATCATGAACATTCCTCTGACAGCTGGAGTTCACTTCCTCACCTGTAACCTGATGAAGTTGATCAGCTTGATGTAGCCAATACAATCCAGAGACCACCTTCTGCAGAACGACACCAAGCTAAAACTGTGATAGCTGGTGCAATGGGAGAGAACACTTCTAGCGCCGAGTTCAAGACGCTGTCACAAAACAAACACTTGACAGGCCCCTGAAGCAGGTCTTCATTTCCCTCGCCAACATCGTCGTCGCCGTCGTCCCATCCGATATCGTCATCATCATCATCCTGCTCCATGTTATCCTCAACCAGAGGGGGAATATCCATGTCATCTGCAGCAGGGACAAACATTAACTCAAATCATTTTGCAAGTTCTCTCATCACAGAGATCCATTTGTGTCTGAATGGATTAATATAATACAATGTTAAAATATGAAAACAAAGAATGCAGGTTTTTTTTTTTTTTTTTATACATTTTGTATGGTTTTATTAGAAAGTTATTGATGTTAAATGAATGTACAAGTCCAATGCTAAAGTGTCATGGACATTACTCACACATGAATCACCTACTTTTCAGAGACCGGAGTCGGTCTTCTTAATTATATGTTGGCATGAGATCAGGAGTACCTTGACACTCAATACCAGGATCATTGTTGTTCCTGACACACATTAGTGATCTGCCAGACGGCCTAAGCTCAACAGTAACTTATTAAGATTGTTTGCAGATAATATGATTCCATCTACCTTGATCAACTCCAGCTACATCAAGACTGCCACTGATT
This sequence comes from Conus betulinus, assembly GCA_016801955.1. NCBI lineage: Eukaryota > Metazoa > Mollusca > Gastropoda > Neogastropoda > Conidae > Conus > Conus betulinus. The sequence continues at coordinate 30,355 of JADBJO010015455.1, forward strand.
AGCTCACTGGGAGAAGAGCTGGAACATGGAGTTTCATCCCAGGTGATAAATGTCAAACTCTGACAATCACCAGAAGCTGTGCAGGCCTATGAATACACATAACACACCAATGTGTGTGAAGAGCACAAGTCTGACTAACACACTGAGCAACCTCTTCTATCCTCCTTTCCACTTCCTGAACTCCCCAACCCATCACACTGGTCTGCAAGAAAAGCAAAGGACAAAACTCTGGACTTTTTCTAAAGTGTTTTCCCTACATTTTGGAGAAGTTCGTTTTTATACTTGAGCAATTGCACATTCACACACACGCACTCTACCTTACCTGGTCAGTCCAGACTCTGGCTTGGGGGGTTCATCAGGATTTCTTCCCCAAGCCCTTCAAAGGCACCAACTACCAAGTCGAGTCTGCCACAGTCACTGTCTTTCTGTCAGTGTCAGTCTCCGTGCCCAGCAGTGATCCTGTCAAAGCCGTCCTTGCCATTGTAACCGTCTACGACAGTTCTCTTGCAGTGCTAGGGTAGAACCGTCTCCTATTAACTGGACGCCCTAGCACTGGTCTTTCACTAGTGTTACTTTCAGCACGACAAAGCTCCTTAACTAACTACAAGTTAGCCGGTCCGCTCTCTTCAACTAGTTCAAGCCCCGAGTTTCCTACTACTGGAGTTCATCTGCTTGTTTACCTGTCAGTGAACACTTCTCATGCGAGGTGCACTTCCACTGAGCTCGCCTATGTGCACAACAACCATGCTTTAACTACACATTCTTATTTGTTTAAGTATAACACGATATCTAAGTTTAAGTGCCAAAACGACTGATAATGGGCCCTTAACTGAAGAAGATAAAACATCAGTGCCGTCACCAATCAGCAATATCAACATTTACATCTGTGTATTCTTTTGTTGTAGAACTGAAAAACAACTTTCTCCAACCTGCATACCTATCATCAGCATGCTATTCCTATCGTTATGCTACTTTGGGAAAGTTGCTTTTGCGTACTTCACCCAGATGAGCACAGGGAGTAAATGTGGATGTTGCCTACCAATCACGTCTGTTCTAGTCGTCTTGTGTTTGTAATTTTGTTATTTGTTTGTTTTGTTTCGTAGTCGCTTATTTGTCGTTTTTTGTTGTCATTTCATTTCCATACTATGTCCATAAATCATCATCTATGGTCTACTGACGATCATGTTATCACCATGGTAAAATGCAAATCATCATTCATTCGTTACACGCGACTGACGTTAGAACTGCACAACGCACCTCTGGAGTATTTTCACTATGGTAAAACCAAATCATCATTCATTTGTTACACGCGACTGACGTTAGAACTGCACAACGTACCTCTGGAGTATCACACAGATGGGGGAAAGTAGCCATTTGTCAACACCACACCTCTATTTTGCCATTTACCTCACTATGTTCGTCGATTATATAGACTCTTCCATTAAACTTTCCTGTTCTTTTTTTCCCCGTACACACGTGCTTACCTTGAGAATCCATTTTGGGTCAAAATACTTTAACTACTTCGGGTTAACAAAATGGGGTTATCAGCCATCGACTCTTCTTGGAGTCTTCTGCAACAGAGGTAGCTGACTGCGTTGTGAATTATTTATAGGAGTAACTGGTGCCAATCGGTCCACTGTCTTTGTTTTGTTTGCATTTAACCATTTTCGGGTAATTGTCAACCAGCTTCGGGTTATGTCTTTTTACCAAATTCTTCAGAAAGAAACCCGATTGACACAGAAATCGAGGTGGCCACACCGCCACCTACGAATTGACTGGTCTGAAAAGCTTGGACAGAAAAACCAGCTGGGACAAGAGCTACATTACACGCGCCTTAGCATTCTAACAGGCCAACTTGAGGAATGAGCATTGATTTTTGTTTGACTGCTTCACACATGGTGGGATTATTTACAATGAACTTGCTGATCGTTTTGCAAAACGGGGAAGTGTCAGTAAAGTTGTTGAACTGTTATGTGCGTCATGCAAACTGAGATTTGGAATCATGGTTAGGCTCTTGTAAGACATTGTCAGCCTTTTCCTCATCCTGACATAAGTGAATCTTTCTTATTAGATGTAAAAGGTCCTGCATAATCTATCAAAGGTTTATCGTTCAGATTACACTGGAATTTTCCATCCTCGAAGTACTGCAATGAAATCAGTTGCATATGTAATGTTACATTGATAGCTGAACACATTTTACTTCATAGTGAACAAATAGGACATATTTTTCACACAGAAGTCGTTGAGGATGTGTTGCAGGTTTCAGACGTTGGCAATTTTGGGAGAGAAAAAAAATGTTTCCAAATGTTCTTAAATTGGCCACTCATCTTTAATACTAATATATTTGGCCGATTCTTGTGAACTCTTTCATTTTATCACTAAGCAATTGCCAACAATCACCCTATCCCATCCGCTATCCCCCACCCCCACCCTCATCCACCACCACCACACCCTCCCACCCCCTTCATCACCACTCTGCCCTCCCTTTCCTTACGTTTTTGTTCTACCTTGGCTTTGGTTTATTCTACCGAAATCATTGCTCCAATGACAAGCTTTATTCATAGTCTAGAAACAACAGATGAACAGAATAGTAAGTGAACCAACAAACCAACCAACCAACCGACCATTAGCCTCGAACAGCAATCGAGACTGACACGCAGACCGATAACCCACCGAGCTCCGACGGAAATCTACTGGCCTCAAGCTGCAACAAAGGCTGGAACTGACGCGGATGAAAAAGCAGCTCAGGATACAGAATTCTCAGAATTGCAAAACAGTCTTTAAGTGAGTTGCGCAAGCTCATAAAGACAATAGGTCTGGATTACAGATACCTAGAAGCAGATGAATCTGCCCTGTGAGACACAAAGGGAAGCAGATATGAATCAAGGCATTTGCCAAGACACTGAGCTTCCTAAACAGACCGTCATACAGATAGAACAATTTATGTCAAAAGTCCGAAAGACACAGGGCAGTGGGCCTGTTAATCCTGCTGGCAATGATTCCAGAGTGTGCTACAGGTGAGTACCAGATCGAAAAATAAGAGGCAAGTCACCTTGCATGCAAGCCTGACAACTCAGAAGATGTATGGCCTGCGGAATGTGCTTCATTGAAGCAGCCGCCGTGGTGAAGTGGTTAGTGTTGAGGACTCCCGGCTGGGAAGTCGTGGGTTCAAGTCCCATCAAAGCCATTTATTTGTGGGATTTGTCTCCCCGACCGGCTCCTACCCACGGTTGAGTTTGCCGTAAGCTAATTTGGGAAGACTGAGACCACACACTTCGAGTTTCATTCACTTAAAGGATGCGTCTTTGAGAGTATTGGTCAAATTTCCTGACAAACACTGCAGGTCTAGTTGCAAGGTGAAACGACTGCAGGCGGAAATCTAAACAAATCTTACATAAATGTCAGCGAACCGCCCAGAGAAACGTGTGACAAACGAGTCACAAGACAAACCACAACGCGTTTCGACCTCTTAGGTCTTCTTCAGGTGCAACAAATGAAACAAATAACGAAAATGCACTTAGCTTTGATCGCTTCTGTGTTCAGCGCAAGAAAGAACGCCTTTGAACGCCTTCTTTCTTGCGCTGAACACAGAAGCGATCAAAGCTAAGTGCATTTTCGTTATTTGTTTCATTTTTGTTGCACCTGAAGAAGACCTAAGAGGTCGAAACGCGTTGTGGTTTGTCTTGTGACTCCTTTGTCCACGTTTCTCTGGGCGGTTCGCTGACATTTATGTTAAAAAAAAAAAAAATAAATAAAAACCACTGCAGGTGTTTGTATCTCTCAGATCGGGTTGACGCGGGATATTTTATGAAAGTGAATTTTACGTATTAGTGTTAGCGCACCTCAAAAAAAAAAAAAAAGGACAAAAGAATCAAAAACAAACAACACGACGCGTTTCGACCTCTTAGGTCTTCTTCTGGCAAGATATAGAACAATCAGGACAACGAAAATGAGCGAGCAATCACTTATCTTCATCCCACTTCAGCGCAAGATAAGAACGCCTATCTTGCGCTGAAGTGAAGATGAAGATAAGAGAGAGAGAGAGAGAGGGGGGGGGGGGGGGGGGGATCCTGGCAGGCCCTGCAATATCTAACTGTAGGGCGGGGATGAGACGATTGTTCTGCGACCTTTGTTTCATTACACTATGGTTTTTGTATTCAACAATGGGGAAGAGGGAAGAGGAGGAGTGGCAGAAAACTTCTACATGCCCGGCCATGCCGTGTAGTGTTGTAAGTGAAGTCCGCTGTCGCCGATCCCAGCACCTTCTCTTTACTCTGGGCCACGTACGTTTCCTGTCGTAGGATGTTTGATTGCCGTTGTTGCCACATTTGTATTTGCCGGCCTTTTCACGTCAAAGTCGTTGTAGATGATGAACCCCTTTGTGGCTGGGTATCCAGTACTGTCACCACCTGCAGTTCAGTCGCAGAACGAGCACCATGCTGTCATATTTCCATCTGCATGGCCATAGTTGGTGAGTTGCTTTGTATGTCCGGTTCTCTCCTTTGGAATGGCGTCAGGGAAAAGGAGGTCTAGTACACGCTGCCCTTAACCGACATGATCAATCTTCACTGGGTAGTTCATTCATCTTATTTGACCTAAAAACTGCGTTATGGATTAGTAAGTGTCAAGATTTGTCCATTTTCCGATGGATCTAAACACAATGCCTTCTAGATGAGGATGAAGTGGAGGGGGGGGGGGGGGGGGGGGGGGGGGATAGCCTTTCTCCTTTTTTTTCCTGAGGTTTACCCCTCTAGATCTACCATGTTTAGTCGCCCAGTTTCTAGCGCCAACTCAAAGAGGATGTGGCTCCTCGTCACGCCACACACTGTCTTGGGTTGGAAGAGACTATGAGGAAGAAGACTTCCGCTGCAGTGCCCCCATCTCCCCCTCCCTTTCATCAAAGAGCCGGAAGAGTATGTGCTTTCATGTCAGAGTCTTAAGACCAAAGGCAGCAATTCGCTGCAGTGTCCTCCATCGCCTTCCTCCCCTACCTCTGATCTGTAAGTTGGGAAAAGGAGCTTTCTTGTCTCTTCCAGTTTGGAGGCAGAGCATCCGCAATCCGCCTGCTTGGCAAGAAGGCATGCAAGCATAACACCAAGTCAAGTGAGACAGCACAACTACGACCCTCATCATCACAAGCGATGATAGTATATCCAGGAAGATGCTAGGGAGGGGGAGGGGCGGGAAGCCTAGTTGACTCAAGACTGTTCCCACCATCAGCATATCACCATCTCTGAACATTCCTTCACATCAACAGAAACAGAGTGCCCTTGGTCACACCGTGAGTCATCCCACGGTGTCGGGTCGGAACCGGTTGAAGGATGGAAATATTCAGACAGAAGTTCCCGCAGTAGTTTACCGAAGTCCGCATTGCAGTTAACAACGCCGAGGTAGCGAGATGAAATAGGGACGACGGCTGACTCCGGAACTAGAAGCAACAGAAACGATGACAGCGATGATGACGACAACAGGATGCACGGACGATGCGAGGATCAGCTGAAGACTCAGTAGTGATATAATGACAGTGAGATTAACGAATATTATGTCAACCAGTTTTGTTCCTTAGATCGGAGTCCAGCCGGGGTCGAGATGGTGAGGGACAATTGTTATACTGATTTGATGTTCGCATGATCGAGTCGAATTTATTAAAAATCAAAACGAGAGTTGTTGGTTCTGAATTATCGTTTGTACGATTGCAAGTCTTTCTTTTTTTTTTTTTTTTTTTTTTTTTTTTTTTTCTTTTTTTTTTTCTTAAACTTTTTGTGTTAAGTATTGAGACCCGTTGAAACATGTCGTTGCCCAGACCAAGATTTTACACAGCTGTTTCGTCTGCTATTAATGGAGGAGGAGACAGATGGTGGGCCTCTTTGTTTTGGAGGTTAGGTTTCCACGGCAGTTGTTCTGGACACATCTGGGGTTGCAGCTGAGAACATCTTTAATGACAGCACTGGGTATCCACGGTTGATGAAACTCATACATTTTGGTTTCTTGCAGTACAAAACAGTCTTCGTCAGAGCAGATTCTGTATGGATGGAGGAATTCAGAGTATTGAATGCTGTGTTTTGTGGACGGTTTGTAGGAGAGATGAATAAATCAAATGTGAATCGGTAGGTTAAGTTTTGAGTAGTCCACCTGTACGTATGTTTCTGCCAAGGAAAGTAGGTAGTTTGACATCGTGTTAATGAAAGGAAAAAGGGAAAGAAAAATGGTGCGAAAGCGTCTGTGATACAACGTAAACACAAATTCGTAGGTATGGCAAAATACTTATGCAAAGGTGGTAATCATTCTTTCTAGCGATCAATAATTATCAAGCTAGCTTTGCTTAGAGAGCAGTTTTATCACAGGATGTGACAGATAATGCTGTCCCACTCTAATCATTATTAACGCTCACACAATTATTATAGTTGTTATGCAAGGATGATAACATGCTGTGTCCGCGCAAAATTTCAGCCTTTCGCCCAAAATTTGACTAAGGGGTTCGCGCCATGTATGTATTTGAGTAAGAAGATGTTCTTATAAAGCTCAACCAACTGTCCACGTTTTAAAGGTATATTTTTTTTCCATGAGCGTACTTGAGAATCATCATAAATGTAAATAGCACTTATATCATGACAAACTCCATGTCTGGATTGCTTGAAACATTAAAAGTAAATTAGGCTATGAAGAAGTACACAAATAGCTATGACGTCAGCTGTTAACCATCAACAATAACAGCACTTCCTCAGAACAGCAGACGATCGTAATTTTCTGTTGATTAACATCTCTTGCTGGTTAAAGAGACCCGTGAGTAATACCTAGATGCATTTATATATTTCATATTGTACAACATATATTAGTCTGTGGAGAAATTTTCACAGTTATAGCAATGAAAAGAAGTTGCCTACATAAAACCTCGATTGACAGGCGTGTCGAAAGATTTTTTACAGACGAGATCGCCATCACCGTGTACTTCTCTCTGTCGCATGAAGATTACTCATAAGTCATAATTAGTGAAATGTTTCTCATGATCCAGTAACATATAACCAGTGTAGTATAACACCACCATCTCAGCACAGGCCACCGGTTGCTGACAGAATCGATTTGATAAGGTGTTATTTTTTTGTTCTCATTTGACGCTCATATCGACGATAACAAGTGCAATTAAAGCAAATCAAGTTATTGGTTGTATGAATAGAATGTGCTCATAACTAGATAAACCTGTATGTTTTATAAAGAACACTCTCATGTCTGGATAAACTTTATTTCTTTTTTAATTTTAAAAAAATACGATTATATCTCATGTGGAATTTTCATGTATGGCATCCTCATCATGAAAGTCAATCCGTGTCAATTGAAAGGGTTCAAATAAGACTGAGAGCTAGCTACAAGTCTACAGGAAGAATCCTCAGCTTATGTAGCTTGACCTACACTCATTGAAAGACCATTTGAAATTTTCATGGGTCAGGATATAAGTATAGTATAGTACAGTATTGCGAGTGATTGAGGCTCAACTTTTTAAAGAGCCTATTCGTCTGTCTAATGCTAACTTTGATTTTTAGCATTGCTTGCAAGCTCAGTTTTTCAGAAGTTATTCTTGGCAAGTAGGGTTATACAATGATGGTAGATTCTTCAATGTTCATCAAGTCGTCTCTTGAAACCATCAACTGATGGTGCAGAAACCACTGACTCTGTGAGATTGTTCCAAGTATTATTGATCCTGTTTGAGAAAAAAATTTGCTCTAACTACTAATTTGCTGCAACACTTCTTCAGCTTCACTGAATTTCCTTGTAACTGGCTTTTCATGTCCTTTTTCAAACATAGGTTTCTGGGTGTTCTACATTCCATTGAGGTACCTATAGGTTTCGATCATATCACCCCAAAGACGGTGGTGCTCAACACACAGAAGCTTAATAAACAAGAATTTTGAATAACAACTTCCTATAAAACAAGAAAATCTGATGGGAAAATGTTAATGTGCCACAGTAATGCCAGCTGAAGAAAAAACAATCATTTGCAAATAAACTGCACAGATATGGAATACTCCCTCTGTTCAGCTTAGATGTGCACCAAATTTTGATACATTGGAAAAAAAAAAAAATCTGGATAGTGATCAATTGTGTAATGAGTTAATTTTCTTTAATTTGATAGTTAACTCACATTACCATGTGCAAGTATAATCGCATGGGCGTATTTGTGAAAATATTGGAGGGAGCTTTAGAAAGGCTGCAATAACAGTAAGCCATGATGACTATAGTTGCTATACAACTTAAGAGGTGACAATAGTCATTTCTAAAAAAGCAAATTTGAGATAGCCAATGATTTTGAAAGAAGATGGAAGGGCTCATAGCAACTGGTGAAAGTCAAGTGCTTTGAAATGCAACAGTCCAGTTTCTCACTGCTAACATCAAGTCAAACAAAAATTTGATTAGTATGCTATATTAGTGGTTGACAATGTGTTGGTATTCAGTCAACTAAACTGGTGAAATAGCAGTATTAACAGGCTACCCCCCCCCCCCCCCCCCCCCCTAATATTCCTTCAACTAAACTGGTGAATTAGCACTAATTATAGGTTTACCCCCCCCCCCCCCCCCCCCCCCCCCCCACACACACACACACACACACACACACACACACACACACACACACACACACACCCCTCTCACCTGAACTTGGATGTATGAGAACACTGGATACTGTTAAAAAAAAAAAATAAAAAAAAGTCATTTGCAAGCATTTGAGGATGTGAAAAAAAGAGACTGAAAATGTGTGTGTTTGGATTGGAGGCCTATGATGACTGATCAGAATGGATCATTTTGAGTCAGAGGAGATCTCTGGGCTGTATGGCAGAGATGTTGGTTCCCTTGTTTCAGGATGGCATTTTTGAGGCTGTTAAAGTGGACTGACTGGTATTTGTGGAGAGTGCTGCCTTTTTCGCATTGATTATATCTCATTCTCCACTGGTTTGCCCACTTTTCAAGGTTTTTGAGTCTTTACTACCTGACCACAAGGTCCTAGATGTGTCGAAACTCTCCATACAGCAAGCTGTCAGCTGATAAGAGGCATACTGTTAGCTTTACTGATTTTTGAGAGGATATTGATGTGTCAAAGAAAGAACAAATGGGGCAAGCAGTGAACCAGAAAAGATCAAAATACAAAAAACAATTCAGTCAAATGCTACTAACAGACATGCTTTAATCCTTCTTTCTTCTCCCCACTTTTTTGTTGTTGTTGTTGTCTCGATCTACGTGATTGATTGAAGTATAGTTTTAAGGACACCAGTTTCATGACACATTTATAATTGTCATGTATTGTCTTTCGCTGGTAAGTTAAATTTTGAAAATGTTCTTGTTAATATTATATTTATGTTGTTTTGATGTCATCAGTTATTTTGTTTGAAAAACTGATAAAAGATGAAACATTTCTGGTGTAAGTTGACAACTTTTATTAATCAAATACTATATCTGCCCTGTTTCTTTCTCTTTTTTTTTTGATAATGATAAGGATGCCTATTTCTAGAGCATTATTCAAGTGGTCTGCTGTATGAGCTTTACTACAGAAAAGAAAAATCAAGTCTTTCAAGTAACTTTTGCAGCTTGTCTATTCCTTCCCCACACACTCGCTCATATTAGTTGAATGCATGCACACACACACACACACACACACACACACACACACACACACACACACACACACAGTACATAATGGCAAATATGAATATTAACAGCATCAATACAATCTCTAGGAATTCATGTTTATAGAATTTCATCCCCATGGATATTCCTCTCTCTTCCTTATACCAACCACCTGCTTTGAACAGACCATGGTAGTGCTTTGAGTACTGACCCATGAAAATGTACGTTTTTGTCACCTGCAGACTGGCCATCATGCCGCTGGAATTTCTATTTGGCCGCAGAAAACCCCAGAGGAAATGCTGCGGCAAAACCAGAGGGCATTGAACAAAGCCATGCGCGACCTTGACCGTGAGCGGCAAAAGATGGAGCAACAAGAGAAGAAAGTCTGCAGACATTGCAGACATTAAGAAGATGGCCAAACAAGGACAGATGGTATGGCTTGTAAAATACATTCATGTGGAGTGTGAATAACAATGCCTGTAGCAGTGTAAGAACACGCAGGGCATGTAGGCCTGCACATACATATATGATAGGTAAAATGCTTGTTTCCTCTCTCTCTCTCTCTCTCTCTCTGAAGCACAAACACACATGCATGCTCTCACGCACTTACGCACGCTCATGCATTCACTGTTAAATACACTCAGTACGTAAAATATGTGTGCACAGACACCTGTGCAAGCATGCACATATGCAGAGTGCACACACATACACAGACATACACACTGTGTATTGCAAGAGAAAGTAAAGGTATTTATATAAATATTACATAGTTTAAACTGTGGTTACTTGTAAGTTGTTCTTTCAGCAATAATCAGCATGCATGCATTTTATTTTTTATGTCTGCCAGCCATTCTGTGAGACAAATGTTTTCTCTTATCATTCTAATGGTTTGACTGATCAAGATCAGTAGATTAGATGACAGAATACATTGTAACTTGCACATTTATTTTTATACTCTGATGCACTCTGGCGTCGTGAGTATTTGCATCCTTTTTGAGTTAACATTTAAATCTGGATATTACAAGCATTTGCTGCCAGATGTTCCATGTCATTTTGTAAAAAGAGGTTATGGAGTTCTGATTTAAACTTTTTTCCCACTAAATTTTACACATGTGTTTTCAATTGCAGCAGATTTGTCATCTGTTAATAGTGTTATGTCTTCACTAACATTTACACTGGTGTTTCCAAGTGCTGCAAATCTGTTTTCTGCCCTGTTTGTGTTATCACTTTGATCAAGGAGGCATCACTGCATATGGACCATTCCTGAGATGCTACACCACACCTGCTAAGCCATTAGGCCATAGAACTATGGCAGAGGTTACACTCGGAGCTAAGTAGATAAACAATAAATGAATAAGTAAGGATTTGGAAAGAGGCATACTCATAGACAAGACTTTTGCAGATTCCTGACTTCTGTAGTAACCCAGTGTACTGGTCAGATCTTGATAGCATAGCTAACATGGTCTGGGCTACTACTACAGCTCATGTGTGTGTGTGCATATATGTGTATGTGCACGCTTACATGTGAGTGCATGCAGTCATCTGTACATGCAAGTGTGAGAGTGTTATGCACTGTACGGACACATGTTTTGATGTACAACTTTCATACGCAATCACACCCACCATCCTACTTCCACATGCTGCAATTTTTCAAGCTGTTGACTTTTTTTCATGTATCTGTCAAATATCAACAGTCTGGCTTATTGTTTCAGGATGCTGTGAAAATTATGGCCAAAGATTTGGTCCGGACACGTCGCTATGTGAAGAAGTTCATCTCCCTCGGGCCAACATACAAGCAGTGTCACTTAAGATCCAGACTCTGAAGGCCAACAACACCATGGCGCAGGCCATGAAAGGGGTCACCAAAGCTATGGCTACCATGAACAAGCAGGTAAGCAGTTGTGGTAGGTTCAATAAAATGGTTACAGCTCACTTATTTCTTGACAGATCTCTCTGATTTTTTGCATGTTTTGTTGTTATGCATTTGTCTACAATGTCCTGTCAAAATGACTTGATTATGTTGATAATAAGTATATCAGAAATTGACATAATTATAAAAAGTTTACAAAAAATAACAGTTTTCGAGTATACACAAACACACTGCGCCAAATAGAATGAATCAGAACACTGTAAAAGTGGTCTTGCTGTTTATTCAACATCAGCACTAACACATAACAGTCATATAAATCCCAAGGAATCTTGTTCTTGATGATAATCTGCTCATAATTGGGGGTACTATTTTAGGTAAAAAGGGGCATAATCATGCTTTTCATGGTATGTTCACTAACATCTCTGTTACTCATCCATTTCGTGAGTTATTTGTTAGATTTTTTGTGGATTACTTCTTTATACCCTTGTCTACACAATTTCACATCATTTTAACTTTATTTTGGGGGTAATAATGATGGTTCACACTAATAACATATGATAAAACAGTTTTTGTTTAGTTTTCAATTTGAGAGTTTTACAACAATTCACCACATAAAAGCCCACTAAACACAGCACAAATACCTTTTGGTGTTTGCTCAACAATATTACAAACACCTGGGATTCATATTGTTGTCAATAAATGTCCCTCTGTGTAACAATCTGTATGTTACTGGGGGTACCCCCAATTCTACTAGAAAGGGGCATAATTTTACTGTTTGGGGTAGGTTCAGTACCTCAATCCCTGTTTATTTATTTGTTGACATATGACTTAGATTTTATGGCTTCTCTTTCCTTATACCCCAAGCTATGATGCTGTATAATAAAATGTAGTATTGTTGGCCATTAGGGGATGGACAGGGATATAATGAATGGTGGTTTTACAAAAGAACACTTTTCAAGTATACAAAAACAAATTGCATCATATAAAATCAGTGAAAACAATGAAAAAGTGGTGTGACTAATTATTCAACATCAGCACTAACACATCACAGTCATATAAATCCCAAGGAATCTTGTTCTTGATGATAATCTGCTCATAATTGGGGGTACTATTTTTTTAGGTAAAAAGGGGCATAATCATGCTTTTCACAGTATGTTCACTAACATCTATATTACACATCCATTTGTTGATTTATTATTTGTTAGTTTTTTTTGTGGATTACTTCCTTATACCATTGTCTACAATTTCATTTCATTCTAATTTGATTTTGGGGGTGATAATGATGGTTCACACTAATAATATATATGATAAAACTGTTTTTTGTTTTGTTTTCAGTTTGAGAGTTTTTCAACAATTCATCACATAAAAGCCCACTAAACACAGCACAAATACCTTTTGGTGTTTGCTCAACAACATTATTACAAACACCTGGGATTCATATTGTTATCAGTAATTGTCCCTCTGTGTAACAATCTGTATGTTACTGGGGGTACCCAATTCTACTAGAAAGGGGCATAATTTTACTATTGGGGTAGGTTCAATACCTCAATGACTGCTTATCTATTTGTTGACATATGACTTAGATTTTATGGCTTCTCTTTCCTTATACCCCAAGCTATGATGCTATATAATATAATCTAGTTTTTTGTTGGCCATTAGGGGATGGACAGGGATGTACCAATGGTGGTTTTACAAAAAAAGAACAGTTTCTGCACATATATACATGTTACAAACACAAGAGAAAATACTGTAGAAACTGAAGAAGAATCTGAAATACAGAATAAAAGTTTCAAGATAAGTAAACAGACCCACAACTGGGCACACACACACACACACACACACACACACACACCACCACACAGTAAGTAGACCCACACTTGG
>JADBJO010015456.1:0-20000 GCA_016801955.1 Conus betulinus
GGGTCCGTACAAAAACGGACAAATAAGAAAGGACTAGAAGACACACGGTGAATGAATAAATAAAGGGGAAAAAGTATATCTAAGAAAGAAAAAAAAGGAAAGAAAAAAGTGACAGAGATCCAAGAAAACTGACTGCGGTCGAGGGAAATGGAAAAAGAAAATCTGAAGGAGGTAAAGCCATGCCAGGGACACGAACGAGGTCCTTTGCGTCGACTGTGAAGTAGTACCTAGAAAAAATCTAACATGTATTAGTTTGTCCAGAATGGGTTCGAAGGTGGCAACACCTAGGGGGAGGGGCAATCCAAATATCCTGTAACAACCGTAGGTTGGAAAAAGAATCGTCCCATCAAAAGGAAACTCTTCACAAAGGGATATTGGCGAAGGGGTCGCACGAAAAACTAAAAACAACTCGGAAGGAGCCATAAAGTCCAAGTTCGTGGGGTGCCTGGTAGAAAGTGCATCTCCAACAATCAATTGCCGAAGACACGCTGAGTTCGGTGGAAGAAAAGAAGGTGGTTTGTCTGAAAAAATTGGAATATACTGGTAGTGAGAGTAAAATGTAGTTAAAAATAAGAGGGAATAGGTGTGTAATGGTGCGTGGAAGTTTGTGTGATGGGTGGGGGTGTGGTGTGGATGTTGGGTGGAATTGGAGTTGTGGGGTGAGTTGTAGTTGGTAAGGGTAAGGGGGAATACGAGTGTGTGTTTTAGTTGGAGGGGTAATGGGAGTGTGGTGTGTTGGTAGCTGGCGGTACACAGCTGGTGCGTGGGCGGGTAGGAAGCAGTGTCTAGGCGGGCAGAATGTGACTGTCTGCAAAAAAGGGCGGTGGAAGGGGAAAAAAATGTGCGGGTTGGGGGTGAAAGCAGAAGTGTGGAAGAAAAAGGGTTGAAATGGATGATGTGTGTGTGTGTGTGGTGTGGACAATGTGTGGTGGGTGTGTGTGTGTGTGTGTTTGTATGTTGTGTGTGTGTGTGTCGTGGCCGTGCGGAAATGTTGCGAAGGAATGTGCAGGGGCCGTAGTTGATGTACATGACAGTGGGATGGAGGTAAGAATGAGACATGGTGTGGGTGTATGGGAAAAGATACATGGTGAAAGGTGGATGAAATAAGATGTGTGGGACTGGGTGATGGTAGGAGGGGGAAAAAAGGGTATGTGGTAAGAATGATGTGGATTGTAAGGTGTGATGTTTGGAAATGTGGGGGGAATGAGGAGACGTATTTGAGCGAGTGTGTTGTGTTGTGTGTGTATGTGTGTGTGTGGTGTTGTGTGTGTGTGTGGAAGGAGAAATGGGATGAGGGGGGGGGGGGTGTGTGGTAGGGGGGGGGGGGTGAGGGGACGGGTGGGGGGTGGGGGGGAAAAAAAGAAGATAAGTGGTGAGATGAAAAAAGTGTGTGTACGGGGGGATAAAAAAAGGGGGTAGAAAATGAATGTCGTTTGGTGGTGTGTGGAAGGTAGTGAATATTATTGAAAATAAGGGTAAAAGGGTAAGGAACGTAAGGAAGAAGGCGGAAATGGAATGGCAGGGATGTTAGCGCTGGTCATGGGGTGACGTAAGGCGTGGGAATCCTGTGGGGTAGGGGTAATGGACGCTGGTGCGTGCATTCGTGCGCGCGCACAAAGGGGCGGGAAAGCAAGAGAAAGCTAGGAGGGGTTGAAAAAAGGGAAGGGTGTACTTGCGAAATATGTATGAGATGGTGGGGGTGAGACGGGGGAGGAGGAAAGTCTGGAATGAACAGTGTGTCTTGGGTGACACAATGGATAACTGGTATCTGTGGTAAAGTCTTTATGGGGATATGGTGGGATATAGGGGACTGGGAAGGAGAAAAGTGTGCGAGTGAACAATGAGAGGACTGTGGAAAACAAAGGTGAGGGGGGGAAGTGGTAAGGACACGATGGAAAGAATGGGAGGGAAAGGAAGAATCACGGGTCGTGAGGACAAGGGAGGGACTGGGGTAAAGCGTTTTTATTTATAACATTTAACCATGTAAATTGTAGCTAAACAATGTTTATCTTAAAACCTTTGTCTAATTTCCAAACCGGCGGGGCAAATAGAAGGTTTCTGGATCATCGGAACTCACGTCGCTCGGGTCAGGGAGTACAAGGGGAGGAAAAAAGTGGGGAAACGCAAGTAGCGACAAGTTGGACAAAAAGGGAGCTGGACTGGCAAAACTGAAGAGAATCAAAAAAAGTAAAGCGGGAAGAGGGCAGCGGAATGAGAGCGAAGGACGGAATGGGGAAAGACATGACACCAATGAGAATGTAATGAAGAATAAACACTAACTGCTCATACACATATGTTCTGGAAAAAAAGACCTGAAAAACAGTGTCAACAACAGCAAAAAAAGGAGAAGAAAGAAAAATCTGGAAAACAATTTGAACCATAAAAAAAAGATAGACGGACGAAGGGGGTAACAACGAGAAAATTATTGACGGCAAGAGAGAATGAATAAAGTGGAAGAAGGTGGTTAGAAGAAACAGAAAAGGAGGCCGATCGGCGTGAGCAGGGGCCAGTAGAATGGGGGGAAAAAAAGATAACAAAAAGGTCGAGAGGAAACAACAAATGACAGAAACAACAAGAAAAACACAAAGAAGGAAAGATCACACGAGTAAGCACGAGCTACGAAGGTGATTGAGTCAGTATCGAGTGAGTGATGACGGTAAACTGGTTTTGAACACTGATCAGCTTGAAAGATTATAGTACATGCAGCCAGATGGACACAGATAAAATAAAAAAAAAGTACCTGGAGGGAAGGGATGAATGTAGTAAGGTCAGGTAAGTGGGAGACGTAAAAGAGGAAGAAGGTATTAAAGGAAGGTAAACCCAACGGTTGATGGGAGAAAAATAAGGATAAGTGAGAAGAGATGGATGGGGAGGGGGAAGAAGAAGGGGGTAGATTGTTGATTACTGAAGAAGAAGCGTGGAAGATTGGGTCCGTAAACACACCGGGAAGGGGTGATGGAGGGGGTACAAAAGGGAGGGGGGAAGTGGAGGTGTGCTTGTGGTTTTTGGTATAAGTGGAGGTGGAGGGGGGGGGGGTTGCGGTAATAAATGTGGGGTTTGTTAAAGGTGTGTTTTGAAAACGTCAGATTCGATAGTTTAGATGCTGGTCCATCGTGGGGGGGGGGGAAGGAAAAACGAAGTGAATTGGTTGGTTGGGTTGGGGGGGAAGGAGGGGAAGTTGAGGGGACGGGTAGTGAAGAGTAGGTAAGAGCTCTGAGTTTGGAAGAAGGTGGGGGGAGGGGAAAGGGGAGTGAGTAGGGAAAGTGGCTAAGGGTGGGAGGAAGAAAAAGAAGAAGGAGAGGGGAAGGGAGAAGAAAAAGAGAGAGAAAGGGTAGGAAGGGGGGAGGGATTGTAGTGTGTGAACGGGATCGGGAAGAAGAGATACAAGAGTAAAGGGGGAGGGGACGTGGAAAGGGGGAAAAAGGGGGACTCAGGGAGAAGGTGGGGGTTGAGGGGGGAGGGATGAAGGGTAGGATTTGGCTTTTTTTTTTTTTTTTTTTTTATGGTTTTTTTTGTTTTTTTTTTTTTTTAATTTTTTTTTTTTTTTTTTTTTGTTTTGAATTTTTTTTTTTAAAAACTCATTAGGGAAACTATATTGGGTTGGTATAGTTGGAATAGGAAAATGATTGGATTTAGATCTGTTTTGAAGTTGGGAGGGGATTGTGGTTGTGGTATTATTTTTACAGTTATTTTTGGGTGGATATTGATTCTTTATTAGTTGTAAGGTTTTAGTAGGGAGTTATGTGTTAAGGTTTGGTAAATTTCAAGTTACGGCTAGGAGAGAGTTGAGGAGGTGTAAGGGATAAGTGAGCAACCGCAAACCTCAATTGTTTCGTACAAGAAAAGCGCGATAGTTTAAAAAAACAATAACAGTGAACCAAATGAGAACTTGTGAAACGTGCTTTTCGTGGGTAAACGGACAAAACTGTGTTTAAAGAAAAATGGCCAGTGGGTGGGTACAATAGTCGGGTTAACATATCAGTCGAAAAAATTGAGAAAAAATACAGGAAAAAAAGGAGAAAGAAAACGCAAACGAAATGCGGTAGAACGGAAAAAACTTTCGATAGTCAATAAAAGAATACCTAAGGGTGATGTGATAAGAACCAAGCCAATCAGTGGAAGAGTATTAAGCTTGGGTGGATTTGTTGAGTATTCCAAAGGGAAGCTAAAAAATGCATTGTGTCTTGTAACAGTGGCACAATGTAAGAACGCCTGGTCTCCTGTCGTGAAATGTAAAGCAGCACACAGGCAAGGACAGCACACACACACCACACACACACATACATACTATGTTTAGTGTTTTTGTGTTGGTGTGTGGTGTGGTGTGTGTGTGTTGTGTTTGTGTTTGTTTGTGTGCATGCGGTGCGCGTCGCGCGTGTGTGGTGATGTGTGTGTGTGTGTCTGTCGGGGGTCTGTGTGTGGTGTCATGTATGTTGTTGGTATGTTCTCCCTCATCATTTGCATTCTTCCCAAATTAGCGCTGAGTCCGCACTGAAGGTCCTTACACAATACACAGCGAATCTGTGGCGGAAGTGGTCCAGACTTTAAAGGACAGTTGGTCCCACCTCTCCCCACATGAGGGGCACTTGCCTGTACCAATGACCTGCCTGACCCTAATCTGTTGGACTGACTGGAGAGTCCCATGTGATTGTGACTTATACAGGTCTTGTTCGGAATTAACAACGTGGGCGCGAAGAAGAGCCACCCGCGCTATGTAAATGTGAGAACAAACTCATTGACTTGAAACCACCAAAAACCGCCGCTATGTCAATACGGAGTTGCGTCCAGGCAAGGGAGAAACAAAACCATGTATGGGAAACCACTTCTCAGAGCATCCTGTCGGTCTTGCTGCAAAGGTGTGCATGAAATGGGAGCGGGGGAGGACAGAGAAAAAGAGAAAACGGAAGGGGGGGATGGAGAGAGAGAGGGGGGGGAAGGGGGGGAAGGCGGAGGAGAGATCAGAGAGAGAGAGAGAGGAGAGGAGAGAAGGGAGATCGGGGAGAGGAGAGAGAGAGGAGAGAGAGAGAGAAGAGAGATGAAGAGAGAGAGAGAGAGAGAGTCACTGTTATTGTTTTGTTTTTCAAATGGATCACAATTCAGGTTTCAGTTGTAGGGAAATGAGGAGAGCAAGATCAGCACGGAGCACAACCATAACACGAAAAAGACAAACGGGTTCTGCGAGTTTGACCAAGGTAGCACCATTCCTAGTGTAGGTGCATGACTTCTAGTTTGCACCGCTGGGATTTAGATTCCTGCATCTGTGTGTGTTCACTTCTTAAACGTGTACGATCAGAACAGACAGACAGATGGAGGGAGAGAGAGATACGGAGAGAAAGAGTAGAGTGAGAGTTAGAAAGATGGAGGAGAGACGAGGACGGATGAGAGAGAGGAGATGGAGAGAGACCGAGAGAGGGAGAGGAGAGGAGAGCGGAGAGAGAGAGAGGGAGAGAGAGAGAGAGAGTGGAGAGGAGAGAGAGGAAGAGTCAGGGCAGGACAGACAGCGGCAGAGACAGTGACATGCGAGCAGTCCTCGGTCTAAGAGAGCGAGAATGAAGTGGGGTCTGTGAATGTGGAAAAAGGGGAACGGGGAAGGTAGGAGGTAGGAGGGGCTAGTGGTGGGTAGGGAGGGCAGGGAGATATGTCTCATGGGAGTAACAGGCAAGGGTTGAACACTGCCAAGAATCCCCACATGACCAGTGCAGCCCAGAAAGAGATGTAACGGTAACAGGCAACGGGTTGAATCACTGCACACTGCCAAGGTCTCTCACATGATCAGTTGCAGCCAGCCCAGAAGAGACGTAACGGTAACACAGGCAACGGGTTGACACACTTGCCAAGAATCCCCACATTGACCAGTGCAGCCCGAGATGTGACAAAGGTGAAGATCAAATACGGAGCCCTGGTCGGCGCGGGGGAGGAAGGGACGGCGGGGCCCCCCTCGTAGCGCGGGTCGGGGAGGGGGCCGGGACGGGGGGGGGAGGGAGCGGTGAGGGTACGACGGGGGCGATGCGGCAGGGGGGGGATGGGGGGGGGGGAGTGGGAGGGGGGGGCGGGCCAAAAATGGGTGCAATGCAGAAGCAAGAAGGAATTGGGACCAGGGAGGTGGACGCCAAGGGGGGGAGAGGTTGGGGTGGGAGGAGGCCTGGCTAGTTAGCTGTGGGGATGAGATCATTGGTTAGAAACAACAACAAGACCTTGGGGAGGGTTCAAACTGGAAACAGTGACAGGATCAAGACAAGGGGACACGACACAAAGGGAGGAAGACCAAAGGAAGAGGAGAAGAGGAGAGAAGAGAAGGGAGAGGGTAGGGCGAAGGGAAAGTGAGCGGAGAGGAGTCTATGACCGGACCTTCATTGTTTTTCTCAACGGAATAATCCTCTAGCTTTTTTCAAAATGAAGTGCAATAGAAAAGGCAGAGAGAGAAGAGAGAAAAGAGAGAGAGAAAGGAAGGAGGAGGATGATTTTTTCATAAAAGGCCTTGGCTATTTTAGATGGGGGGATGAAGAGAGGAGAGACACACACACACACACACACACACACACACACACACACACCACACACACACACACACACACACACACAAAACTGAATGACCAACTGATAGAGTCAGAAACAAAGACATGAGCAATACAGAGCTTACACAATGTAACGTTTTAACACCCAAGCCTACTTCGTCATTCATGTAACTGAATAATCCAAGCTTTTCTCCACTCGTCCCTATGTTCTTCCTTTGCGAATAATTTTTCCACCATACTTACCATGCGTTTTGTGTTTAAAAGCGGCGGGGTTCACTTTTGAACTCTGGAAAGACAGAGATAAACAGATGGAGCGACATTTGGAACAAAGAGACAGTCTCCCAACCATACAGACTGACAGGCAAACGGGCGAACATACAGACACACACACACACACACACACACACACACACACACACACCACACACACACACACACACGCACACACACACACACACACACACACACACACACACACACACACACAAACACACACACACATGTACACACAAATGATGTAAAATAAGCAGCATTGTTATTTTCTTGCTGGTTGCCACCCCCCCCCCCCCCCCCCAAAAAAAAAAAAAAAAAAAACCAAAACCGTTCATCAGTAAAAACAAAAAACAAAAATCCGTGCAGGGCAATGGTGCCAGACTAATTTTTCAGAAAGCTTAAATACAATCATGTAAGGAAAGAATCGAAAGAATTAAAAAAAAAAAAAAAAAAAAGGACATATCGAACGACTAGCATTCGACCAAATGACACTAAAACTGACAACAGGCAGCTATTCAGTTGGCTTCTCTCAGGTTGTATAAAAGGAGAGTATGGATTGCAAAGGGCTTAAAGCTTGGTCTTTAACTGAGGATAGGCGCTATAAAGAAATAGTCTCAATCATTCTGCTTCACTGGCTTCAGGTTAAAAAAAAAAAAACAACAAAAACCCATGGATTACAAGCTGTCTTTGCTCCACTTTGGCACTCTGAATGAGGGTCATATAATGGACCTCTCCCGTCGTGTCCGACGGATGAGTAGGCAGGCAGGTCACCTGCTGATGTGGGTCCTCGTGTAAGGAATGAAGACCCAATTCCTGAGGCACAAAGTCGTCCACAGACGCTGCATAAAAAATGGAGTCCTGCAAGGATGAGCGCCCGTTTTCTCCGAGTCCTCTTTTCTTGGATGACGCCTGCTCTGTTTCGCTTGAATGACTTTGTGCCCTGGGTACCCCGTTGCTTCCCCTGTGTTCTGTCGAGGGCGACAACTTAGCGGGAAGCAGTGTCGAGGTTGCTGCATTTGAGGACGTCCTTCAAGGTGTCTTTGTATTTGTCTTGAGAGGTCTTCCTCGGTCACGTTGTCACTTCCTTCAGTTGTCCAGAGCAGCATCTTCGGAGTTCTGCTGTCCCCCATGCGGACAACGTGTCCTGTCCATCGGAGCTGGCTTTGGATGAGTATAGCTCTCTGAATGGTCAAGCTGTTTCAACTGTTTCTGGTTTTGCCCGCAGGTACCCGGCCCGTCCGTTGTGTGCCCCAGCTGAGAACACATCTCCTGCAGACCCCATCAGGGTGTTCGGGGAGGGGAGAGTTCTTTCTCTGTGGAAGCGCCCTCTGTTTGGAACAGACTTGCTGTTCTGTTCAGGACTCTTCTGTTCTCTCTCTTCCTGTACCGTCACCGCTCACGGCTGTGCTCTTGGATGATCCGGAGTCTTTTCCCTTCTTGCCTTACAACAGTTCGGTGTGGTGTGGTGTGGTGTGGTGTGGGCGTAGCGTGTGTATGTGCGAGTGTGTGTGTGAGTGTGTGTGTGAGTGTGTGTGTGTGTGTGTGTGTGTGTGTGTGTGTGTGTGTGTGTGTGTGTGTGTGTGTGTGTGTGTCTTTTCATGTTCTAACATATTCGTAAATGGTCAGAGCTATTTACATTTAAGCGCAATAAATCTAGTACTAGTAGTATCATTATCATTGATGAAGACGATAGTTATTATTATTGTTATCGCTATAATTATTGTTGTTGTTTTTGTTGTTATTATTATTATGATTATTATCATCATCCTCATCGTCATCCTCCTCCTCCTCCTCATCATCATCATCGTCGTCGTCGTCGTCGACGTCGTGATGGTAGTAGTAGTAGCAGCAGCAGCAGCAGCAGCAGCAGTAGCAGTAGTAGTAGCAGCAGCAGTACTAGTAGTAATAGCAGTAGTAGTAGTAGTAGTAGTAGTAGTAGTAGTAGTAGTAGTCAGACAGATTCCCAGTGACATCAAAGATAATCAGACAGATAGTGGAATTCTGAGAACATGTAACAGAATCAAACTAAAACTTGTATATCCGATTACTCTATGACCATACAATCTAGAACGGTGTAAATGACCGATGGACGAACGCGGTTAAAATGCTTCCCAAGCAACAGCTTTTAAACGTGTTTTTTGAAAAATCAGAATGTATGGAATGAAATTTGACAGTGCTATACGACACAAAAGACCCTCGAAGGTCTATGCCCAACGTTTTGGAATCGTCAGCATCAGGATTCTCTGAGAGGATAGAAGATGTCAACATAGCAGCAGAAGAGAAGAGGAATTCAATATATCGATGAAATGTTCAGTATGTAACGAATTAAAAAGAAAACAAAAACCGTTTTCAGTTCGCATAAAAGACAGTGGGACTGAACTTGAAATACAAAATGACAAAGCAGGTCGGATAGTTCATTAACGAGGTGTATCAGACTGTCAGAAAGAAACAACAAATAAGCAGGGTAACTCTTGCTCCCACTACGAAATAAACACACGCCCGTAACTCCAATGGAATGCTGCTTACGACACCGAATCGCCTGGCGGAGATGACAGCACAGAGCACACAGAACAAACTAGTAGGAAATATCAGAAACGATGACCCAAGCTTGACTTTTGACGGAAGAGCAATGATGCGAAAGCTGACTGCCAGAACCCAGTATCTCTCTTCTATTGATGTATGTGAGATACTGGGTTCTGGCACTCCACCCTCGAACTGCTTGCTTCTGCCCATGTATCGTCGGTAGTTACGTGTGTCGGTAGTGTTTGTTATATGCTGTGTCAGAAAAGTCTGTAACTTTCAAGGCTGTAATCCGTTCGGATTTGGATTCTGATTCGGGCGAGTGTGGATATTGAGACATCGATTCTTTTTTTTTATGGCAGCGTTCCACTCGGGTGAAATTCTTCATATTTGCTCAATCTCACTACCTCCAACGCACCCACCCACCCACACCTCTCTCTCTCTCTCTCTCTCTCTCTCTCTCTCTCTCTCTCTCTCTCTCTCTCTCTCTCTCTCTCTCTCTCTCTGCGTGTCACTGTCCAAAAGAGAACGCCCCAACCGCTGGCATCTCTACAGCCTTTCTCAGCGTTGACAGTTGCGAGCCCATCCTTATTTCTCTGCTTTTTATTTTCTCCCCACTTTCCAATGAAACCTATCCCTCTTCACTTCTTACGTGGCCAGCGCAGTCACCGACCTTTCAGCTTCAATCTGTCACCCAGGGAAAGAAAAGGGCGGGGTTTAGAAGCAGGAAAAATGCCGCCAGATAGCATCGGCTGTGTGTGGATAGCCTTCCCCCACCCCCTCCTCCCTCTCCGCCCACCCCCCACCTCCCCCCAAACCAGGAATCCTCTTCTCTACAGCTGGGCTGCAACAGCAAGTATCTTCTTCCTCACAGCTACAGCCAAATACCATCTTCTTCACAGCCACAGCCAAATACCATCTTCTTCACAGCTACAGCCAAGTACCATCTTCTTCACAGCCACAGCCAAGTACCATCTTCTTCACAGCCACAGCCAAGTACCATCTTCTTCACAGCTACAGCCAAGTACCATCTTCTTCACAGATAACCTGCTACAGCCAAGTACCATCTTCTTCACAGATAACCTGCTACAGCCAAGTACCATCTTCTTCACAGATAACCTGCTACAGCCAAGTACCATCTTCTTCACTGTTACAGCAAAGTACCATCTTCTTCACAGGTAACCTGCTACAGCCAAGTACCATCTTCTTCGCTGCTACAGCCAAGTACCATCTCCTTCACAGCTACAGCCAAGTATCATCTCCTTCACAGGTAAGTTCTACAGCCAAGTATCATCTTCTTCACAGCTACAGCCAAGTACCATCTTCTTCACAGCTACAGCCATGTATCATCTTCTCCACAGGTAACTGCTACAGCCAAGTATCATCTGCCTAATGGCTAGTTTTCAACAGCCACCTATTGTCTGCTCAATAGCAAGTCTGTTACAGTTACCTGTCATCTTCCCAACAGCCAGTCTGTACGATCACCTGTAATCTTCTCGATAGCCAGTCTGTTACAGTCATCTGTCATCTGTTCAATAGCCACTCTGCCATAGTAACCTGTCATCTGTTCAACAGCCAGTCTGCCACAGTCACCGGTCATCTGTTCAGTAGCCAGTCTACCACAGTCACCTGTCATCTGTTCAATATCCAGTCTGCACACTCACCTGTCATCTCTGTTCATATCCAGTCTGCCACACTCACCTGTCATCTGTTCAATATCCAGTCTGCCACACTCACCTGTCATCTGTTCAATAGCCAGTCTGCCACAGTCACCTGTCATCTGTTCAATAGCCAGTCTGCCACAGTCACCTGTCATCTGTTCAACAGCCAGTCTGCCACAGTCACCTGTCATCTGTTCAATAGCCAATCTGCCATAGTCACCTGTCATCTGTTCAATAGCCAGTCTGCCATAGTCACCTGTCATCTGTTCAGCCAGTCTGCCACAGCCACCTGTCATCTGTTCAACAGCCAGTCTGCCACACTCACCTGTCATCTGTTCATAGCCTGTCTGCCACACTCACCTGTCATCTGTTCAATAGCCAGTCTGCCACACTCACCTGTCATCTGTTCAATAGCCAGTCTGCCATAGTCACCTGTCATCTGTTCAATAGCCAGTCTGCCACAGTCACCTGTCATCTGTTCAATAGCCAGTCTGCCACAGTCACCTGTCATCTGTTCAATAGCCAGTCTGCCACAGTCACCTGTTCAATAGCCTCTGTCTGTCAACAGCCAGTCTGTTTAAATTGCCACAGTCAGTCAGCCCTGTCATCTGTTCAACAGCCAGTCTGCCACTGTCACCTGTCATCTGTTCAATAGCCAGTCTGCCATAGTCACCTGTCATCTGTTCAATAGCCATCCTGCCAGTCCCTGCCATAGTGACCTGTCAATTGCCATCTTACAGTCACATGTTTCTGTTCAACAGCCAGTCATGCACAGTCAACCTGCATCTGTTCAACAGCCTCGCCACTGTCACCTCTCATCTCAATAGCCTCTGCTCTCTCTCTCTAATGCCTTTACTCTCTCCTCTCTCTCTCTCTCTCTCTCTCTCTCTCTCTCTCTCTCTCTCTC
Organism: Conus betulinus; assembly: GCA_016801955.1. Lineage (NCBI taxonomy): Eukaryota > Metazoa > Mollusca > Gastropoda > Neogastropoda > Conidae > Conus > Conus betulinus. The sequence continues at coordinate 11,877 of JADBJO010015456.1, forward strand.
TCTGTCTCTGTCTCTGGTGTGTGTGTGTGTGTGTGTGTGTGTGTGTGTGTGTTTTGTTTTGTTTTATTTTTTAATTGATACTGGCTTACTTGCACAGTTACATTCACATACTGATTGTAAGCCTAATATTTTGATAACCAAAAAAAAAAAAAGAAAAAAAAGAAAAAAGAAATCCGTCTGAGCTTCTTGAAGCCTACTACTGACGTACGGTGAGCGGAGACACACTGACAGTGTCACATCCGGACTTGCTAGCAACACGACTGATCTCGCTTATTCTACACGGATCCCAAGCAACAAACAACAGCTGCCCCTTTCTGCGCAATAACTGCCCTGCGAGCTGCAATCTGGCGTGTGTGTGTGTGTGTGTGGGGGGGGGGGGGGGGGGGGGGGGGGGGGGAGAGGGGGGGAGGGGGATAACAGCAGGGGGGGTCAGGGAGCGGGGGGGGGGGGGGGGGGGGGGGGGGGAGGGCGGGGGGAGGGGATGGAGAGGAGGCTTTAGCCACAGGCGGTGGATGGCCTCATGAATAGACCGTCCACTGCCCTCTCTGGGTCGGAGGGGGGGGGGGGGGGGGGGGGGGGGGGGGGGGGGGGGGGGGGGGGCGTGCTTGACGGCAATGAAGGAGGCGCCGATGAGTAGGTAAGGGATAGGACAGGCCCAGAAATGAAATGGAACTGAAGCCTGCCTTTCGGATCTGGAATGGCAGGAAGAGCTGTCAACGTCGAGGGGTACGTGGGTGGGTGGGTGGGTAGGTGGGTGGGGGGAAATGGCACCGCTATGAGGGCCGTGATCGCAGTGGTGCTCGGGAAATGACTTTGGCGGGGGGGGTGGGGGGGGGGAAGAGAGAGAGAGAGACAGACAGACAGACAGAGAGACAGAGACAGAGAGAGGCAGGCATGCAGGCAGATAGACAGGCAGACAGATAGAAAGACAGACAGATAGAAAGACAGACTGACAGACAGAAGACTGACAGACAGACAGACAGACGGACGGACAGAAAGACAGACAGGCAGGCCGGCAGGCAGGCAGACAGACACAGACACAACCACAGAGAGAGGGAGAGAAAGGAGACAGACAGACAGACGAACAGACAGAGAAGACAGACAGACAGACAGACTGACAGACAGAAGGAGAGACAGACAGACAAGCAGACAGACAGATCTAGATGGATACAGCCAGAGAGAGAGAGAGAGGGGGGGGGGGGGGGGGGGGGGTCTGATACACAGTCTGAGTCGGAATGAACAGGCCGCTGGCCAGTTTCATTGAAAGAGCACACCGAAGGACTCATACGCATAAGCACATCTTCCACAGAGAGAGAGAGAGAGAGAGAGAGAGAGAGAGAGAGAGAGAGAGAGCGAGCGAGAGAGACAGGGGTAGGGATACAGAAAGCTTATCCATGTCTATTCCATTGCCCCTCATACATGAGTGTATGGAAACACAAATGATCAGGCCTAACTAAACTACAATTATCAGCGAGAGATTTGCACCATGCATTGAAGACACGACAACAAAACGCACCTGAAATGTTTTATGCGAGTATACTGACAATTTTCTAACGATTTGTTCGTGTTTAGATTCCATAAGTAGCGTCAATCTAACCCCACCTTCATCTTTCTAAAATTTAAACGAGCATATTGTGCTCTTAAGTGGTTCAAACAAGTGCATCATAAACAAAATGTAATTCATACTATTTTTCATTTTTGTCATAGTGGACTGTTGTTCTACTAAGTGTTTCGTAGCGAAATCGATGTTCTGCTATTTCAGAAATGTAAATCTAAATGTAAACACATTCTTCAAATGCATGTCTTAGTCTATCAGTAAATACGTGTTTCTATCATGCACAGTACAAAAAGGTTAAATATTCATTGTAAATGTCCCTGTAACTAATATGAGAATTCTGTTCTTGCACCTGCATGAAATTAGCCTTTCTTTAAAGATTTTAAGAAAGTCGTTGATTCCCTATATATATTTTTTTTGGTCAAGCCATACGTACCCTAGCTCAGACAAAGACGATTTGCGATGGACATTTGAAACCCAGTTTTTTCTTGACACGCGTATCTAAACCGAGCAGCACATTATCAGTTCCACGAAGAAGACTTTTTCATCCATTCTCATCAGCTTTAAGCACAACCTTACACGCTTTACAGCCGAGTTATTATGGACAGATCATGTTTTTGTCTCTTTGAAAACAAGTCATTGAGAATTCGCCTCTCTACCCTCACATTCGTTTGAGAGCAAACTAATGCACCTTTTCACATTGAAATGCAGCATTATCAAGTCCCTCTAACTCTGCGCCATATTGAGCGATAGGCTGAATCTGCGATTCAGATAACTTAAAAAAAGTAAAAAAAAAAAAAAAAATCGCATTGAAATGAAATAGCTTTCCGCTGAACGCAAAGTAAAACATTTTTTTTTTTTTGCTCTGCTATTTAGGTTATGGCAGGCTTCAACAAAACTAGGCCTGGTTGAAAAATGAATTCTTGAGCAGTTACAAACATTAAAAGTTTGTGTAGCAGTTCTAGGCCCACCTTACTCTGGCTCCTAAACATCCCCCCCTTCCTGAAAACCATCATGTACTTTTCGTCCATTCCTAGTTTCAGATGAGGAGCAGATGCCGCCCTGTGCAAACTGTCACACTGTACCTACAGGCCAGCCACAGCTGCAGACAGCACGGCTACATCGTCAGCCAGAAGAGTTCAACTGTACTTACAGGCCGGCCACAGCTGCAAACAGCACCGCTACATCGTCAGCCAGAAGAGTTCAACTGTACTTACAGGCCGGCCACAGCTGCAGACAGCATGGCTACATCGTCAGCCAGAAGAGTTCAACTGTACTTACAGGCCGGCCACAGCTGCAGACAGCATGGCTACATCGTCAGCCAGAAGAGTTCAACTGTACGTACAGGCCGGCCACAGCTGCAGACAGCATGGCTACATCGTCAGCCAGAAAGAGTTCAACTGTACTTACAGGCCGGCCACAGCTGCAGACAGCACGGCTACATCGTCAGCCAGAAGAGTTAACTGTACGTACAGGCCAGCCACAGCTGCAGACAGCACGGCTACATCGTCAGCCAGAAGAGTTCAACTGTACTTACAGGCCAGCCACAGCTGCAGACAGCACGGCTACATCGTCAGCCAGAAGAGTTCAACTGTACTTACAGGCCAGCCACAGCTGCAGACAGCATGGCTACATAGACAGCCAGAAGAGTTCAAAATTAGCATACAAAAAGGAGGACGCACCACATCTTCCTTCTCTGATAATATCCAGCGGGACATTTCGTTGATAAATGAAACGAAACGTGACTACAGACATCTCCATGTTTTACACAGCTAGTGCAGTTGGTGGCGTCTGTCTATCTGGATGCACAAGTGATTCGGGCTTTAATGTTCATGTCACGAGTGCATCGAAACATTTTTTGCTGCTTTTTATGCCATTTCTCAAGAAATAAAAGATGACTACATACGTCTTGTTTACACAACGAGTATAATTATTGTAATCTCTAAGTCCAGATCTAGATTTCATTTAGGCTTTAACATTCATATACATGCAATGAATGCACCGAAACATTTTGCCTTTTATACCGTTTCAGAAAAAAATATGGGACAAAGTGGATGTCTATCAATGGAATCAAATACTTTTTTCAATATCAGTGAAGGCTACATATAATTTGCGATATAAACATTTTTTTTATTACTGTCAATAACTTGAGTATATGATCGACAGTGGACTAGCCCTTTCTGAATCCTGCCTGATGTTCAACTGCCAAATTTAAGTTTGTGATCTACCCCTGAAATCTATTAGCAATAACTGTACTACAAATTTTACTACATGCATGACACAAAGATATTCCTCTGTAATTACTTGGATGTCGTGTCACCCTTCTTAAACAAAAGACGAACAAACACAGTGTGTCCAGTTATATGGAAAGACACCTTTATCAAACAATACGTTCAACAGTCCTACGACAAAAAGTCAATGACACGGTCCTCGCCTGTTTGCAGCATTTCTCCCGTGATATCCTTTGGTCGTGCAGCTTTTCCATTTGGCAGTTTTCTGACAGCAAGGATGCTTCTTCCCTCGGTTTCAGACGGTTCATCGGACTGAACTCCTCTTCATCATTGCAGTTTACATCAGTTTTTGCCTCCTGCTGCATCGGCGGCATCTCAGATTACATCTAGGCCTACTTCAAGTCAACTATTAAAGTGCTTCAGTCAATGATCAACTGATAGATTGTTGTTTACTTTTTTTTTATTTATTAATATTTTTATGTACACTTCTTTGGTTGAAGAAACTCGACTTTCCAGCATCAAGTCATTATACTGTTAATTTCTGTTATTAGATGCTCATATTCGCGTCTCGCAATACAATATGCATCACTCGTCAGTTTTCTTCTTTGTTTTCCTGAAGGAAAAAAAAAACACACATCAAGCAGTTGGTTTGCTTTTGCTTTGCTTAATCAACATTCTTTGTCATACGCGCCACCATTTTGATGATAATTTGTCAAATTAATTCCCCTTTTCATAGAAAGCTCTTGTTTCTGACGCACTCATTAAACGTAACCAGGGCGTCCTTGCCATCGGAATCGATCAAACTAATGGCCGTGTCATGTTCTGACTGTGTTTCGTCGGAAATCATTTTTGGGGCATATGGTTATTTCTAAGTCATTGTAGCACGCAACGTTTCATTAAACTGGTCTTCGTCTGTGAGATACACTACAGTAACATCCCTTTCCACCGCGAATTTTCCATGTAATTTGATTTGCAGATGAACAGACTCTGTCCTCGCTGACATTATCAGAGAGAGAGAGAGAGAGAGAGAGAGACAGACAGACAGACAGGCAGACAGACAGAGAGATGACCATCACAGTTCGTTATGAAAACAGAACAGTGTACACTGCCTGCTTGTCTTTAATATGTCCAGCCAGTTCTGACTTGTGTCAGATTAGCTTTCCCGAAACATTTCCGGACAATCTTCCCCACCATCTGATGTCTTGTCGTACGGGCTTTTCCAGCGAATTTTCACCAATGTCAAATATCTTTTTTTTTTTTTCCTGTAACATTCCTAGCTGGATTTCACCGACGCCAGTTCTCTTTCCCTTAAAATTTTCCACCCAAATTTCGATAATGCCAGATTTTTTTTTTTTTTTCTACAGTAGTATTTCCAGCCATTTTTTTTTCACCCATACCAAATTTTTTTCGGTAATATTTCTGGCCAAGTTTTATCCATGCCCAATGTTTTTTGTTTGTTTTTTTGTTTGTTTTTCAGTCATTTTCCAGCTACGTTTCAGTAATATTTCCAGCCAGGTTTTACCGCTATCAGATATTTTTTTCCAGCAACATTTCCAGCAAAGTTTTACCGATCTCACCTGCTGTTTTTTTCTAGTAATATTTTTTCTGCCAAAGCTGACCGATAAACATTCCTAGACAATCTTCACTAGTGCCAGTTGTGTTGTTGTTGTTGTTTTTTCAGTAACACATTCAGCCAATTTTGACCACGACAGATGTCTTTCTCTACGACATTTCCCGCAAGGTTTCGAGATACTCATGTTTTTCCCTGTAACGAGTTCACAGTCTAGAGGAGGAAACACTGTGCAGCACGTGAAACAGAATATCAAGCAAAGGTTTTTTTTTAAGTGTAGACAACTGATGGCAAAGTAAATATATTTTTTAAAACCTAGACAACATGTATTATTAGTATTGTTATTATTATATTGTCATTATCATCATCATTATCATCGTTATTAGTTTTATTACTATCTTTATCATTATATCATCATCATCATCATCATCATCATCATCATCATCATCATTATTGTTGTTCTTGTTGTTCTTGTTATCATCATTATCATCATCATCATTATCATTATCATCATCATCAGTATAATCATCATTATCATTATTACTATCATTATCTTCTCATCATCATCATCATCGGTGTCGTTGTCGTCGTCGTCGTCGTCATCAGTCGTAGTAATAGTAGTAGTAGTAGTAGCAGCAGCAGCAGCAGCAGCAGCAGCAGTAGTAGTAGTAGTAGTAGTAGTAGCAGCATCAGTAGCAGTGGTAGTAGTGTTACAATTATCACTATTATCACTTGATCGTATAGTATCTAAGATTTTACGCATAACCCTGTTCCATCTGAGATTTCTAGATAATCCTATGAAATCTAAAATTTAACGTGTGGTCCTGTTACAGGAGTCTGTGACATCAAGGATCTATACACGGCTCTCATACATTTGAGATTTGTGGACCTCCGTGATTCTCATACACCAAGAGATTCGTACATTTTCTAGCCACCTCTAAAATGTGCAAGTGATGCTCTTACATAGAAGATGTGTATCTCATTGCCTTCAACGTAGCCAGCCCTGACGGCGAACCACACTGAGGTGGTGGTGGTGGGGGGGGGGGGGGGGGGGGTATAATCCGCGAGCTGACAGAGCCAGCAGGGGACCATAGCGCATAGGACCATAGTGCAGATGACCATAGCGCAGAGGACCATAGCCATACAGAGCTCAGCTTCTGTGGCCTCTGTCAATGAGAGAAGAATGTATGCACTTCTTCGTGCCTTCACATGTTTTGTCCCCTGCCTATATATATATTTATATATATATATATATATATATATATAGAGAGAGAGAGAGAGAGAGAGAGAGAGAGAGAGAGAGAGAGAGAGAGAGACAAAGCATATTTCTGTCTGTCTGTCTGTTTGCCTGTCTGTCTGTGTGCGTGTTGGTCTGTCTCTCTACTATTAACTCAAATCCCCCATTTTTGTCCGATCTTCTCCAAGTCTGGGGTAAGGATTTGTTAGTACACTGTGCAGTGTGTGTGTGTGTGTATGTGTGTGTGTGTGTGTGTGTGTGTGTGTGTGTGTGTGTGTGTGTGTGTGTGTGTGTGTGTGTGTGTGATTTGGGTTTTGTTACTTGTGCCTTGTTTTTGTTTTGCTTTCTGGACAGTCCTATTACATACAATTTTAAAGCAACAATACAGATAAGTGAAGTGATATGGGCATTCGAAGCCGGTCTAGGGAAATAACTGTGATCAGACCAATGATAAACAAGGGCAGAAGGGCAGAGGAGGAGAAAGGGAGGGGAGGGGGGGGGGGTGAGTGTAGAAAGAATGGGCGGCGGCGGAAGAGGAGGAGAGGGGGGGGGGGGCGCTGGAGGTGTTGGGGCAGGTAGAACGGCAGAATAAAAGAGAGGGAGGCTGAAATGGGAGGTAAGAGAAACAGGGTGTGAGGGAGGACAAAGACAACTGGGGGAGATGGGGGGGTGGGTGGAGGGGGGGGGGGGGGCTGGCAAGGGGGGGGGAGGAGAGGGAGGAAAAGTAATAAGACAGCTGGCACCCTAGTCAACATAAGGTAATGTGTTCACAGATCCTCCCCACCCCACCCCCACCCCACCCCCACCCCTTAACCCTCTGATCAAATGGATCAGTGCCCTCACTGCATTCAGACAGTACCCCATACTGGACCCAGTGACTTCCAAGGCGATGAAAAAAAAAATTCTCATTGTCCTGTCTTGAGCGATGCTGCGGCTAAAAACCGTCTGTGAAAAGTATCAAGCAGCTGTCCCAGTAAAGTGCTGTCTCCTTTAAAGCTGTCTGTCAAAGACAGACTAGTACAGCCGTCAGCGTTAAGTGCTGTCTCCTTTAAGCTGTCTGTAAAAGGTACCCAGTACAGCCGTGGGTGGTCCTAGAAAGGCGCCTTCTCCTCACAATCCTATGACCAGGCCTTCAGGGTCCACAGACGAAGATCGTCTGACGTCCTCCACGCTTCCAGTGACGACCATCAACGCCTGTCACAAACAGAGTGGAGGGCAGAATAGCCAGACAAACTGAAATGTCTATGTCCAGAAGAATCCATGTTTGAAATTCGCCGCGCAGTCCAGCGCCGCAGAGAGTGACCGGCATGACCCCCCCCCCCCCCCCCCCCCCCCCCCCGGTAGCGAGCGAGGAAGCCGACGCTTTGGAAAAAAAAATCTGGCCATCGTTCCAGACTGGGCCCGAAGCATTTCAGACCGAACCGTCCGGTAGAAAGGAGAGGACGTCTGGAAGTGGTGATCTGTCTCTCACGGGGCTGACAATGCCCAGGCCACCGACGACCCCCCCCCCCTCTCTCCTCTCTCTCTCCCT
>JADBJO010015456.1:25000-37500 GCA_016801955.1 Conus betulinus
CCATGTGTATATGTCCCTATGTCTATGTTTTTCCCTTGTCCATGTATATATGTCCCTATGTCTATGTTTTTCCCATGTTCATGTATATATGTCCCTATGTCTATGTTTTCCCATGTCCATGTATATATGTCCCTATGTCTATGTTTTCCCATGTCGATGTATATATGTCCCTATGTCTATGTTTTCCCCATGTCGATGTATATATGTCCTTATGTCTATGTTTTCCCCATGTCCATGTATATATGTCCCTATGTCTATGTTTCCCCATGTCCATGTATATATGTCCCTATGTCTATGTTTTCCCATGTTCATGTATATATGTCCCTATGTCTATGTTTTCCCCCATGTCCATGTATATATGTCCCTATGTCTATGTTTTTCCCCATGTCCATGTATATATGTCCCTATGTCTATGTTTTCCCATGTCCATGTATATATGTCCCTATGTCTATGTTTCCCCATGTCCATGTGTATATGTCCCTATGTCTATGTTTTCCCTTGTCCATGTATATATGTCCCTATGTCTATGTTTTCCCATGTCCATGTATATATGTCCCTATGTCTATGTTTTCCCATGTCCATGTATATATGTCCCTATGTCTATGTTTTCCCCCATGTCCATGTATATATGTCCCTATGTCCATATGTTTTTTCCCCCATGTCCATGTATATATGTCCCTATGTCTATGTTTTCCCCATGTCGATGTATATATGTCCCTATGTCTATGTTTTCCCCATGTCCATGTATATATGTCCCTATGTCTATGTTTTCCCTTGTCCATGTATATATGTCCCTATGTCTATGTTTTTTCCCATGTCCATGTATATATGTCCCTATGTCTATGTTTTTTCCCCATGTCCATGTATATATGTCCCTATGTCTATGTTTTCCCATGTCCATGTATATATGTCCCTATGTCTATGTTTTCCCCATGTCCATGTATATATGTCCCTATGTCTATGTTTTCCCATGTCGATGTATATATGTCCCTATGTCTATGTTTTTCCCCATGTCGATGCATGTCCCTATGTCTATGTTTTCCCCATGTCGATGTATATATGTCCCTATGTCTATGTTTTCCCATGTCGATGTATGTCCCTATGTCTATGTTTTTTCACGTGTCGATTTATGTCCCTACGTCTATGTTTTCCCCATGTCGATGTATGTCCCTATGTCTATATTTTCCCCTGCCGATGTATGTCCCTATGTCTATATTTTCCCATGTCGATGTATGTCCCTATGTCTATGTTTTTCCCATGTCGATGTATGTACCTATGTCTATGTCTTCCAATGTCGATGCGTGTCCTATTGGCTACATTATCTGGCATCTAGCTACGTTATCTGGCATCTATGCATATCTCCGTGCTATTTTTTTCTTTTTTTTTTATTCCATATCTATGCACATCCCCATGTTTTTTTTTTCTTTTCTGCCTCAATGAATGTTCCTATGTCTATGTTTCCCCGTGTCGATGCATGTCCGAATGTCTATGCGTGTCCCCGTGTCTATTTTTTTTTTTTCTTCTGCATTTAAGCATGTCTCTATCTCTGTGTTTTTTCCTATGTCAGTGTGTGTTTTCATGTCTATTATTCGTCGTATCTATGTATGTCCACATAAAAAGTACGGGCTATTCCTGACTGAATTCTGAAGAAACGGCTATTTGGGGAGTACAGAAGCTGTGTTGGCAGGAAGATAAAAGACGGGAAAAGAAAGAAAAATGGTGCGCGTATGTTTGCCAGGATATAAAAGGGACTATACCGGTGCCTGGGCTGAATGGAATTCGCTCCCAGGCAGAAGACGGTCAGCGATATATGGCATCGTTGTTTATATATATATATCACCTGGGCCGAGGTATGCTAACAGACAGCCGCCGCTGCCTCCCCCCCCCCCCCCCCCCCCCCCCCCCCCCCCCCCCCCCCCCCCCGTATATGGGATCGTTGTTTTTTATATATATATATATCACCTGGGCCGAGGTATGCTAACAGACAGCCGCCTCCTTCCCCCCCACCCCCCCCCCCCCCTCCCCTCCCCCCCCCCCTCCCCCCGATAACATGTGACTGATATGCTTTTCGTGTCTTGCTGACATAAGAGATGACAGTTGATATTTCACTACTGACACGAAGGTGGTAAGGTTATTGTCATTTCACTGACACTTTTTCGGTGAGGTTTGATTGTTTCTTTTTCTTCTCCGGACGCTCAGACAGGAACCCCTAAAGACGCCGACGAAGGCTGCTGTATGACGGAGACCTTCCAGAGATCCACAGAGCTTCTCCCTCGTCGATGTGTCGGCAGGACGGGTCTCTGCTCTTTAACTTTTGATGAGTGGGACAGTCCTGCAGGAAGTGTTCCACAGTCTTTGGGGGGCTGTACCGCAATGGGCATCCTAAAGACTCGCCAGTGTGGAATTTTGTGAACATGTGGTGTTTGAGTCTGGAGCGCCCTGTCCTCAAGTCTCACAATGCTCACGTGTTATCGTTTCATTCACATCATTGTTTAGGAGTCACCTTACGTGTCTGTGTAGACCTATATATCCATGTAGTAGTAGTAGTAGTAGTACTTTAATTAACGTCTTTTTCACAAACTGTGTGATATTAGGCAAGAAAGGAGCGATAGACGGACAAATAGAGGGAGATAGATAGAGTTTGTTCATGTTGCATACAAGTGTGTGTGTGTGTGTGTGTGTGTGTGTGTGTGTGTGTGTGTGTGTGTGTGTGTGTGTGTGTGTGTGTAGGGAGGGGGTGGGGCTGGAAGTGAGCGGAGGGTGGTGTACATACATCAGGGAAAACAATCAGACAAACGATAAAAACAAACAAACCTACACTCACTAACAATATCACATTAAAGCAAATACCTGACTGGACTACAAATCAAGCAGAAAGTAACTTTCAAAGCAAATTCAATATCAGAAAAATTATCTGTCACAGACATGCCCGATAAACGTGACAGAAATGCCTTGAGCGGCGCACATTCGAACAAAACATGATCTCTCGTCAGTTTTGTTTCCCCGCATATGCATTTTCTTGCAGAGCTATATTTAGTTCTAAAAGCACCCAGTTTCAAATCGATGAAATACTGAAACGAAGTTTCTGTATTGATGCATATCATAAATGTGCAGATTTTGGATGCTTTTGAAATGATCAATACTAAAAATATATCCATGTCTATGTGTTCATGTCTACTGACTTGTTTGTGAGTCTGAAGCACAATGAATCTGACCTTTGCAAAAAAATGTCATGATGCATTATCATAAGAAGACACTGGCGACGTGTAATCTGGACATTTTCTGGACACATTTCGTTTATAGGTCTATTCCTTGTGAACATTCGCGCGTTTCACTGTTTACCATGAGAACAGAAGAAAAGATCTCGTTAGTCACAGGAGATAGGGGTTAAAATACCTGTCCTGTGATTTAGCACTGACGGTGAGATGAACATGGCATTGTGAACATGTTACCACGGATTGAACGTGACTGAAGGAAAGTTTCACAGAGTCGATAAAAAGTGGGGGAAGTCCTAACTCGGAGCGTGAAATGAAAACAAAACCAGACAAGCAGGTAAACAAAAACGCCACTCATTACGCATGTGTCGTGAGAAAAAAAAAAGGATTAAAAAAAGAAACAAAGGAAAGAAAAAAAAAAAAAAAACGAGGTAACGATGACGAATTGGAAAAGACGAAAGCCATAGACTCCCCAGTTAACAGAAAGTCAGGCAATCTTGCTTTACCCTTACAGCCCGCCTTCTTCACCTCTGGAGGGAAGCCGACAATACACACCCTTCTTCCTCGCCACCCCCCCGACCCCTCCCTCTCCCCCACCACCGCCCCTTTCCATGTGTGTGTTTTAATGGCATTTCATCCACTGCCTGAGCTGGAGGAATGCGGCGGCTTCGTTGGCACAGGATGAACGAGTCACTTCATCCAAGATGGCGCCATTGTGGTCAAGACTTTCAAACATTCTGTCGCCATTCAACACGTGCCATCGTGGTAAGAGCTTGACACCAGCTCATGAGAGTCAGCTGGGCGAGTTGCCTTTCTTTCAGGCATTCTCTACACGCAAAAGGAACGATTAAATTCGGTGATCAGATGACAATCTTTCCGACAGCAAAAAGTGACAGCAGTTTCGTATTTTGGTAGACAGTTTCTCCGAAATGATGAATGATCGACAACTCTGTCGTTTCAATCTGAAATGTATATTTTACCGACCCACTCGGGTCGGTAAAATACAAAATGTATTTTACTGTCCCTTGATATCTTAATGGAGTGTCCTGCGCGTGCCTGTACCCATCGTCAACACAGCGCAGGCCTCCAAGGGTGGTGCAGGACTGCACCACCTCTATTACACGAGCCAACAAAAAGGCAGAGTCCAAAGGAACGTATCCATCATCCTACATCCAGCATAGCAGCTTCGTCTTCCGATCATCTTGCTATGTTTACATTACAAGTGCATTAACAAGTGACTTCTATTAGCAGAGAAAGTGAGATCGTCTGCCTTTTAGTCATATAAAACCCCAAAAGATCAGAACGTGACATCATTTTCATATTGTTATGTTATAATGGATACTTATACAGCGCCTATTCTCGGCTAGAGACCAAGCTCTAAGCGCTTTACAATCCACACTCGTTTACACAGTATGGCTGCCTACCTGGGCAGTGCCGACTGAAGAGCTGCCAGCTGGCGCTTCATTCAGTCGTTTCCCGTGCCATCCAGTCCATATCGTTCAATATCGTTCACTCAGTTTCCTTACTTCCTTCATTCTTTTCATTTCTCACGCAGGGTGCATGTCATGTGTAACGCGTCATCCATACCAACGGCCAAAACTGGCCTTCTCTTCCGAAAGTTGGTGATGAGATTTTTACGTGTGTGCAAGATCTCATGCGTGTGTTCATAACATTACTTTTTCTTTTTCTCAACCGGTATATTTCTTTCCAGGTATACGGTCCGATGTTCAATGTTAAGAGATGTATGAAACATGTATTTCGTCGGTGGACTATATACAGCACATGTAAATTTCATTCATTTTCGAAGTCAAAAAAAGATACTTGACCGACAAACAATATTAAGAGCTCAACAGCTGGAGGTTGGTTGGTTTTTTGCCGGTGGGCTCTGCAGTCATGAAATACGGGCTGGCACACCCATGGGGATGCTACTTTAAGGCTGTTACGAGTTGCATCCTGTAGTCTGGTTTACCTGTGTTCAGGAGCAGTTTATGTCCCTTGATATCTTAATGGAGTGTCCTGCGCGTGCCTGTACCCATCGTCAACACAGCGCGCAAGCCTCCAAGGGTGGTAGAGGACTGCTCTAAAGGCAGGTGAAGACAGTGCTTCTCTGGGTCCTCCCCAGCACCTTTGGGTATTTCTTTTTTTCAAACAATATTAAGCATCGCCTCAATCACAATTCATCTCAAAAACGGAAAGAAACCATTTCCGTATGGGAGACAATGCACTCCCGCACATCCTCTCCCTTTGAGACATATTAACTGTGGGCTTACAGAAAATAAATTTAGCTGAGGGAGACAAACGGAAATCTAAAATGGTCCCAAACAGTTCCACGCAATCAAAACGGAATCAAACACTTCCAATTTATCTAACAGGCTACCAACAGTCCTGTAAAAGAAATCCCAAAACAGTGTCTTTCTATGATCTATGATATCAGCGTTCTTATTTGCAATGTCTCCTTTTTTTATTTACAGCAGCTCAAGAAGGAAGACAGCAGAGAGGAAACGGAACGCTCCGAAGAAAGGGGACTCGTTAAGTGGCAAGAAAAATACAAGACCAACGTTTGAAAAAACACACACACACACAACTACATAAAAGCCAATACGAAACCATCACATGGCAAAAAACACACACACACACACACACACACACACACACACACACACACACACACATAGAGGCAGGCTGGCAGGCACGCACTCTCTCTCTCTCTCTCTCTCTCTCTCTCTCTCTCTCTCTGACATCACACTCACACACACACACACACACACACACACACACACACACGCACGCACGCACACACACGCACGCACGCACACACGCACGCACGCACGCACACACACACACACACACACACACACACACACGCACACACACACACGCACGCGCACACACACACACACACACACACACACACACACACACACACACACACACACACACTATGACAGAGCAATGTTGATACCGATAAAATACTTTCAGTTGATGTATATCGACTTTACTGTTTAAATGGTGTGGCACATTTTTTTTTTTCTTTGTACAGTACATGTCTTGCCAAAGTGACCTACACATCTCCGCAGGTCTGACTCCGGACCAATCAAAGAGCAGAACCAAACACACCAACCATTCCCTGAGTACGTTCACCGAATGAGTCGTGGACGAAGAAAGGCTGGAATGAAAAAGCAGGGACGGAGGAGGGTGGTGGTGGGTGGTGGTGGTGTGGGGGAGGAAATAGGAAGGGGGACACGGGGGGGGGGGGGGGGGGGGGGGGCATAATCTGAGGGGAAGAGGGAGAAGCTATAACTTCCCCTTAATCTCTCTACTGTGGAGGAGAAAGCATGGCCACCGTCTCCACAAGAACCTCACCCTGAATACAATTCAGACGCAGCCACCTTCTTTTTTTTTTTTTTTTTTTTACTTGAATACAAATACCTTTTACCGTTTCAAGTGGCGCTGTAAATCCCCCTCCCCGCTCTCCGGGATCCTGCGATCCACCGTTGCTCCGTACACAGCTGGACAATCCCCTTCTCGGGCTATAAATAAACGACCTAACAATTGCTACCAAGAGCCCTCCGACGGCTATCAAACACCCTGCGATGTCCCGCCTCCACTGTGATCGATCTTACACTCCTCACACTTCCCTTTTGTCCGCCGTACACGACATTTATTATCCACATCGTCCTGATCTACAACGACAACACAATCCCCTTCGCTCGACTCCCTCCCCCCCCCCCCCCCCCCCACCACCACCCCCCCCCCCCCCCCCCCCCCCTTCCCCCCTTCCCCGTCCCGTTCTAGAAGACACCAACAAATCCGCCTCTCATCAAAATTGGCCGTTTCTTTCGACTGTCATAAACGTCTGCGTCATAAACGTCTGCGACTCCCCACCCCCCACCCCCACCCCCCCCTCCCCTCCCTCTTTTAAACGAGCCTATAATCTTTCTAATTTCACTATAAATGACCCTTTGATGTACCCTCGCCTTCTGTAAGGATCCTACAAACCCCACGCCCTGTTATAAATGAACCCAAGAACCCACACCCCCCCCCCCCTCCACCCGCTGTGCACGATCTTAACGATCCTCCCTCCCTCGAAACAAACGACTCCAAAGTACCGCCATGGGAAAAATGGATGACGCTTAGCTAGGAAAAATGCAGTATGTAGCGGAGATGGTAAAGAAATAGACCAGGGACACAACAATGGATTGAACACCAGAGGGTAAAGAGAAGGACACAGGAGACAATGAAGGGGTGTGACAATGGAGACAGTAAAGAGAGGGACAATGGAGACAGTAAAGAGATGGACAATGGAGACCGTAAAGAGATGGACAATGGAGACAGTAAAGAGATGGACAATGGAGACAGTAAAGAGATGGACAATGGAGACAGTAAAGAGATGGACAATGGAGACAGTAAAAGAGATGGACAATGGAGACAGACAGTAAGAGATGGATGGACACAGTAAAGAGATGGACAATGGGGACAGTAAAGAGATGGACGATGAAGAAGGAAATCAAGGGACGATGGAGACAGTAAAGAGATGGACGATGGAGACAGTAAAGAGATGGACGATGGAGACAGTAAAGAGATGGACGATGGAGACAGTAAAAGAGATGGATGATGGAGACAGTAAAGAGATGGGACAATGGACAGTAAAGAGATGGACGATGGAGGCAGTAAACAGAGGGACAATGGACAGTAAAGAGATGGACGATGGAGACAATAAAAAGAGGGACAATGGACAGTTAAAGAGATGGACGATGGAGGCAGTAAACAGAGGGACAATGGAGACAGTAAAGAGATGGACGATGGAGACAGTAAAGAGATGGATGATGGAGACAGTAAAGAGAGATGGACAATGGACAGTAAAGAGATGGACGATGGAGGCAGTAAACACAGAGAGGGACAATGGAGACAGTAAAGAGATGGGACGATGGAGAAAGTAAAGAACAATGGAGACAGTAAAGAGATGGACAATGGAGACAGTAAAGAGAGGGACAATGGACAGTAAAGAGATGGACAATGGAGACAGTGAAGAGATGGACAACGTGGGCAGTAAAGAGATGGACGATGGAGACAGTAAAAAGATGGACAATGGAGACAGTAAAGAGGTGAACAGCGGAGACAGTAAAGAGATGGACAATGGACACAGTAAAGAGATGGACAATGGAGACAGTGAAGAGATGGACAACGTGGACAGTAAAGAGATGGACGATGGAGACAATAAAAAGATGGACAACGGAGACAGTAAAGAGATGGACGATGGAAGCAGTAAAGAGGTGGGACAACGGAGACAGTAAAGAGATGGACAATGGAGGACACTTCCACGCGTTCTGCCCCTTGTCTGTTGATGTTCACACTCGTGTCTCGTTGGTCATAATTTATGAAGTGTGAAGTCAAACACTGTTGAGGACAGCGATCATTTTTAGTTTGCTGGTCAACACTGTCGCCAGAGGCGCCTGAATCCGCGCAGGAATTTGTTACTGGACCGCTTTTTCTTCCCATTTCCCACTCATGACTCCTGTCTGTCTGCGCCTGTCTAGCTCTGGTTGTGTATATCTCTCTGTCTCTATCTCTTTTTCTTTTCGTGCGCTAGTATGTATGTGTGTGTGTGTGTGTGTGTGTGTGTGTGTGTGTGTGTGTGTGTGTGTTTCTGTCTGTCTGTCTGTCTGTCTGTCTGTCTGTGTGGAAAGAATCAGAAGGTGAGAATGCTTGTGGGGACAGCGTGTGTGTTGTTGTTGTTCTTCAATTTAACGTCTTTTCACTTAATGTGATATTAGACAAGGTGTGTGTGTGTGTGTGTGTGTGTGTGTGTGTGTGTGTGTGTGTGTGTGGTGTGTGTGTGTGTGCGCGCGCGGCGCGGCGCGCGCGCGCGCGTGTGTGTGTTTCTAAATTCTGACAAATCGGAATCAAAGTAGGGGCAAAAGTATAGAACGTGTGTTGTTGTACAATTATCAAGGGCGCCGCAAGCACATCGAATATTCTTGACATATTTTGTTCTGAATGCATTTATTTTCAACCGAAATAATAAGGAGAGAAGTTGTTTACTGTGTCTTGTATATAATCCTCCTATGTTTGTATTACGGTTTACTGGATTTACTGAGGAAGCCCTTTTTAAAAGATTACTTGCTCGAGAGTTCGTACAACAAAGTATAGAAGAGTCGGGTTTGTGTATTCGGGGGAGAACACACTTCTTTGTAGTATTCCTCAAATTTTTCAAAAGAGGCTCTTTGTAAAGAGAGAATATCCTTCGTGTAAGCTCAAGGGAATATGAATAGTAGCCGTATATGTCAGAATTGTTTGCACCTGCTCGAGCAATCCTGTCAGCCCATTCATTTCCGGATATGAAGCAATGGGAAGGAAACCCAACAAAAATTAACTGTTATACCTCTTGACATGAGGTTGTGTGAATAAGTATAGTACTTTAATTTCAGATATGATTTCAGCACGATTTTTGAATTTGTAGATTCTAAAGCTTGAAGAACTGACTTGGAATCTACACAGAAGAGAATACCATAAAAGTCAAATGATAAATCGTTTTTATGTACTTTACGGCCATTAATATTGCTATTAGTTCGGCTGTAAAAATAGACAGATTTGCCCCAAGATGAAAGGACTTTTCAATTTTTAAAAATGGAATGACAAAGCCACAACCAGCATTATTGTTTAATAGAGACCCATCAGTATAGACTTTTACGAAGTGACGATAACCGTTTAGGAAAGTCTACATCAGACCTCATATCCAGTTCCGTTTGGTTAGCACTTTGAATAGTTGAGCAGCGAAGAAGAATGTACTTAGCGCAGGCTAGTTCGCGATGGTCATCAAGAGGTAAGACACCAGCTTCATGGTATGTTCCTAAAGCTGAAGCATGAAATGGAACACCACCAAGGGCTAATCTGAATGCCTTAGAGTCTATACACTGAAGCTTTTTTATATAGTACTTAGGAGCACTAGCAAACTAAAAAAGACCTCTTGTGCATATGACAATTTGGATCTAACTAAAGCAGAAGAGAAAGATGTATTAAACTTTTTGTTTCCTGGCCCCCAACTTTGTTTGCTTACTTATAACTTGACTGAGCAGCATATTAAGAGATTTTCTTGCTTGATTTTATTATATGTTCCAAATGAAAATTCCAAGAAAGATTTGACATAAGATGCACACCAAGGAATTTAATCTCAGAAAGTGTAGCTCAATGTAGAATTATGTACTTTGAAGTTAGGAGTATTGTGAGCAGACCCTCCTGCATCAAATAAACATCATACGGGATTTTTTCAGCCGACAGGCATAAGCCATTATCAGACATGAAGTTTGCAATGTTGTCTAACTCTCTTTGATATATTCTTCTTATCTAATGTAATTAACAGATCTTTTGATGTGTTCTTTTTTAATGTGGCGTTCAACCATAAGCAGATGTCGTCCGCATATTGAATTAAGCTAAAGTTTTTTTGAAATGCATTTAGGTAAATAAATCATTAGTAAAATATTAAAGAGAAGAGGGGCGATCACAGAGCCTTGAGGGATACCCATATCTAGTAATCTTTTGGATGAATAAGTATTACCAATTCTTGTCTGAATACTTCTGTTGGTCAGGAATGTTGTTTTAACAAATTTATAAATATGACCAGAGAGACCTATAGTTTTTTAATTTATATAAAAGCCTATCATGCCAAACTTGATCAAATGCCTTGCTGATATCGAAAAAAAATGTGGCGAGAACGTTTTGTCTTCTAGCAAACTGGTGTTTAATTTGCGTAGTTAGCTTTACAAGATGATCAATAGTAGACCTGCCCTTTCTAAAACCAGCCTGGTTTGCAGGGGATAATGCCATTTTTTTCACAATAGTATGTCAATCTGTTTTAGAACAATTATCTCCATTAGTTTACAGACATGAGATGTAAGAGCTATAGGTCGATAGCTATTGTGTGTTTGTCATTGATTTTCCATTCTTTAAAATGGGAACAAATAATTGAGTCTCTCCATATGGAAGGTATGTCCCCTTCAATCCAACATTTATTGATAATTTCATGTAAAAGTAAAAAACAAAATTTTGTGGTATATGTTTTAACATTTCATTAGAAATGGCATCTAAACCAACAGACGTTTTCTTATTAGACAATGAAGAAATAGCAGAGTGTAATTCCTGAAAAGTAATATCAGCATTTAGATAATGATCATTATTTTCGTCAGGATCAGCGTACATTTCTTCGTTAGATTGGTTTTCCCTCATAGCTCTGCATTTGTCTGATAAACTACAGAAGGAGCTGTTTTTGGAAAACATGTCAGCAAATGATTTCTGCTTTTTTGATGCCGAAGGAATTTTTCAGCTCCTATTATGATTGGATATGCAGGTAAATGGATTCCGTTTTTCATTTCATGGATCTTTTTTCCAAATTTTATTGATATCTTTATGTTCACTTATTATTTCATTAAAACAAAATGATGACCAGTACTCGCGTTTAGCATTTTCAATTACTTTATTCCTATGATTCTTGGCAGTTTTTAACTGGTATGCTCCCTTTTTACCTTTTTTTTTTTTTTTGCGTACTGTTTAAACGTGCTTTTATTTTTATCAACAGCGTTTCTGCAAGTTCTGTCCACCACACTTTACCCGTGTGTTTGAGAGATTTTGATTGACTAAGAATCGGAATTGCCTCACCGGCTGCGTGCAGTAGTGTAGATAGTAGTAAAATGACTGTACATAGATTCTATGTCAGATTTATCAAAAGAATGACGTCATATGAAGATAGCACAGATTGAAATTTGGCCCAGTCAGCTCGCTTGTAATCAAACTTTGGGATTTTATCCTTACTGTCATCTTGGCTCACTACAAATCCTCTCAGAGAAATAACTATGGGAATATGATCACACTCCCTAAAGTGTTATCATAAATTTGCCATGTACAGCTCGGGACCATTGACGGGGAGATTAAAGACAAGTCGATTGCAGATGATCTGTGACTAGGGATATCAGACAGTCTCGTGATACTTCCATCATTTAACAGGACGAGTGGAGAGTCTGATATGTCTCCACTAAACGGTTTGAGCTGACTTTCGTGCAAGTTCTATCAGAAAGAAAGGAGCATGTTCATTAAAGTCCCCTGCAATTAAACCATTTACTACTTTGAAAGTTTATATTATGTAGCCAGTCTGAATTTGCTATCAATGACTCCTTTTGGGAAGTACACAGAGACAATGTTTAAAACTAGAGAATTGTCAAAGTGAACAGAAGCTGCACAAGAATACAAGTCTGAGGTGTACCAGCAGGTATAGGTGACTGAAGGGGGGGATGG
>JADBJO010015456.1:42500-43715 GCA_016801955.1 Conus betulinus
TGTAAGTCAATGGGGGTAGGGTGGTAGTTCTTCCTACACACACGATTCTGGCATAGTACAGCGCGTTGCCTTTGAATGGGCAAAAGCCTTTGTGAAAGTCATCTGGTTTACGGGCCCGGCCAGTCACGGGGTGATGTAGCAAGGCTTGACAACCCAAGCAACGGACCCCGCATTAGCCGTCAAAGTATGACCTCTCGCGAAACCACGACTCGTTCACGTGTCTGTAAGAAACCCTGGTGAGTACATCGACCCCCATGTGTGTAAACGTACGGACACCACCGATTGTGGGTCTGCTCTCGAGCCCTTGAGGGGATTCTTAACTCCTAATCGCTGCAAGTCTTGTGCTAAAGAGCCAAGATATTATGGGTTTTGTCGTTGTTGTTGTTGTTGTTGTTGTTGTTGTTGTTCTTGTTCTTGTTGCTGTTTATTTGTTTGTTTTTGGAGCACAATCAGAAAAATATGAGGTAAGTCCGATAAATGCACTCGATTTTATCAGTTGTCTCTGGCGTATGAATTAGAAGGTGTGCGTGCCTCATATGGCATGACAGCTCTCGTCATCGCTCTTTCGTCCGGTGTCGTGCGTGTGTGCGAATTGTCATGGATGTTCATTCAAAGAGTATCCATGCTGTTAGTCCGCCGTTGACGGTTATGACCTGGAAGACATGCACTCATTGCTAGGCATTTATTGAGGTACCCCGACCCCTTCTTTCGTCAGTGAGGGTATTTTTGGTCCCGCTGCTATTCCATTTGAATGCCTGCACAAGCACAAGGAACAAAAAACAAAAAAAAAAAAACGGGATACGAATATTTAGTCTGAAAGAATTCGTCAAGACGGTCGGGCTTATTTTCTTTTTATGAGTTAGTCGACTGCCAGTTTTCCCGTTGGATGACTTGATACATTCGTACATATTTCAGCTTACGTTGAAGAGCGTTCAGGTTGATCTTATAGGTCAACCTTACTTTTGGCAGTTCTACAGTGTTCTCCTATGGTCTAGTTGTTCAATAAGTGATCCATATCATCTGATCATCTAACGGGGTCTGTTATTCTATAGGACTCGACGTCAGGTTGAAAATTTTGTGCCATCGAGAGTAAATGTATCACAGTCTCTACAGGAAGTCCAGGTTGAATTTTGTTAGACAGCGGGTCTTCCAGATGACATTGTCGATACTCCAGATGACTTTGACTAAACTGTTCGCCATCTGACATTAGTCATC
>JADBJO010015457.1:0-15000 GCA_016801955.1 Conus betulinus
GTTATTTGTTATAATGGATAGTTCAAAGAATTGATGTCTGTTGTATTTTGTCATAAGATAGGTATGGGTTCGACTGGAGTGCTGAGATTCAATTTATAGGAACTGGAGTGGGATGGTGAGGTGGGTGGATGGAACTAATGGAAGTATGTTTCTGGTAGTACAAAAAGTGCAGCAAAGCACCAACATAACTAGACCAAAGTGCTGTGAAGGCAGAAATCGTGACCAAGAACTCCAAGTTTGAGCCTAGTGCAGTAAGGATGCCCACCACACAGAATAGCCATCACCATATCAGATTAAGACCACCAGCTCACCATTGTCAAAAGGAGGAAGATTCTGTGGCATATATTGGGTCATAAAATGTTAGCCTTGTATAAACCACCCCACTAGAATCAGCGCCAGGCAGACGAACAAGAGGCAAGCAGAAGAGGTGGGAGGACATTGGTACTGGACAGGCCTGTCTACTGCCAGTTCTTTAAGGGCTACAGAGAACCGCAGCAGATGTCTGGACGTCATCATTGGTGCCTTTACAGTTTACTAACTATACCTGCCCCTGGAGGATGTCATCTGTGTGTTCATGAATCAGTATGTGAATATAAACAGGATTATTGGTGTGTGATTTTGTGTAATATTTGTCACTATGTGTGTGTGTTTTTATACAGGTGTGTGCAGATAAGCGGATCATCATGGACCTAGGACCACGTGCTAGTGCCACTATGCTCTCTGGAATGTCAGACTGAGTCAGTTTCACAATCTGGAAGATGATGTTGCCAAGGGAGACCACGGATCTCACTGTAGAGTCTGGGTACTGAATTCAGCAGACAGTTTAGAAACTGCTTAATTTGAAGCCGTTGTAGTTTCATGTAATATGTGTTGTGAAGACAGTTTAGAAGCATTAACAGGTGAATTCAAGGATTGTATTATTAACATTGTGAGTTCTGAAGACAGTTCAAAAACTGGAGAATTTGAGAACAGTCATCGAATTGATATGAATGCTGAAGAGAGTGGAGAAGTTTAGAATAGTACTTGTGTATGTCTATGAAAGTAGGCTCACTTTGAGTACATAACAGATCCTGCCTAATGCTGTGCCCAGTTATACGTCCGTCCACCTTACTTAAGGACAAAAGGTGTGGCAGGGTTAGTCAGGCCTTTATGTCAGTTTCCCTTGGTCTTGTTTCCTGTGTCACCTATCTAGGCAAAAGTGGCTTATCAGCATCGGACAAAGACAATTTTCATCTTCAAACTAGGATACTGAGAAGAGAACAGACTTCCACCAAGGGCAAACAGATCTGGGATCCGCTCGTTGATCAGTTCCTGCATCACTGAACTGTACCAAAATCTGATGGGATCATCCTAGAGTCAGGCTAAGTATTTCTACCAAGCTTCATGAAAAATTGGTTCAGTAGTTTGGCGGTGGTTTTGCTGACAAAAAAAAAAACAACCAACTGGTGCAGGATAAAAACAACTGCTTGGGAGAAGACAGTGGGACACATGGCAGGCGGCTTCTCATGCATGCCAAAAACTTCTGAAACTACAGCTCAAGACGACGCTAACTACCCCATCCATCGCTTTCTCCACACACACCTTTGCTGAAGTATAACTCATGAACTAAAATATTAGGGTCTGTAGGTAAGGTTAGCTAAAAACGACCTTAGTTTGTGCATATTTTGTCCTAGTTGTCACCCCATTACTACCTATATCTCCTCTCTTTCACAGTTTTCAGGTTCTCTTTTCCTCTTCCCCTTTTGGTTTGTAATACTTCCGTTGCAGTGCTGGAAATGCCACAGAATTATAGGTAGTGCTGTGTCAGATACTGTTTGTTTGGAGGACTGCCACAAGAGCAGATGCTTGCTGTGATGTATCAAAGTTTGCATTGGCAACAACTAGTCAGCAGTCAAAGGTTTACTGCATCCAAGTTTACCAGCGAATTGGGAAGGGGAGAAAAGATAGCTTTGGACTTGATACATAGTTATTCTTCCATCAGAAGCGGTGTGAAGTGAAATCCACATCGCTGGTTGATAGGTAGAGCAGAAGCACAGGTTGTCACCCTGTATGATAAGGTACCTTTGTTACTGCAGCTTTGGCTGTGGAAATCAGTGCAGTGCACAGCTGCCAATAGATATGTCAGGGATTTCCCTATTCTAAAAATTTATCCTCAGTTTGGTAAACAAATGTTCAGATTAAGAATGAATTAAGATTTCAAATTAAGAAGGGAGGGGAAAAAAGGTAGAGGGATTTTTTTTTTTTTTTTTAGATTGGAATGATAAAATGTTGGCAAACAAATCGAAAATGCCAGCAATCCATGCAGTGTACGAGAAAAACTTGTATGATCCCCACATGAGTTAGTTCAAGTGTTTGGAAGGGCAGTTAATCTGAGGTGAAAGGCAACCTGTGCCGTGACATCCCATGGCCCCTGATAGGTGGCTCCAGAAGTTTGCCATGTTGAAAGATAGTGTGCTGGTTGTTACTTTTATAATTTGCAAAACTATCATTGTGGTGATTTTTCTTTGGTGTGTCCAATCAGGTTTGCCCACGAAGCTGGTTTTTCTTAGTGCCACTGCCCACGCTGACTTGAGAGGTGGTAAGTTTTGTATATAGTGACATCTCTGTTTGCTGTGTTGAAGAAAGATAAACATTTTTGTAAAGGCATATAGAGAGAAGGGGGATTTTTTTGCTTCGTTGCATGATTTTGCTTAGCTTCAGGTGATTTATGTCCATTGTCAGGCTGAGAAATGTGTAGGGTGTGAGAGATCAAGTGGTGCAGGTGTTGGTCAGCTTTTTTTTTTTTTTTTTTTTTTTTTTTTTGTGGTCACATTGCCATTATGTCTTTACATAAACAATATTTGACTGAATTTACTTTGAGAAATTGCCAGAAAAGAATCAGGGCAACATCAGACCATTGTGATGCTAGAGTCGCTGCCAGCATTTAACACAGTTGGAGGTCACAGCTACAAAATAAGTCCAAGCCTTTTGAATGGAAGTGCATTGCATTGTCTGTTTCGACTGGCTGTAGTAAGAAATGATAGCCAGTCAGCAGGGTCTTTTGTTGGTGTTTTTTTTTTGTTTTTTTTTATTTTGTTGTTGATTGGTTGGTTGTTTTCTCACATTACATTTAGAAACACTGGAATTTTTTGTAGAATTTTAGCTACTTCCAATTTTTATTATGTAATACCTCAGATATAAGATAATTCAAATGGGCCTATTATTTCCTTGACTGATTTACTCATTTACATCAACAGTGAGTGTTCTGATCCCTGATACCTCAAAACAGTTTGGAGATGTGTTCTATCCATAACTAAAAGACTGACATGCTTTTTCAGATCAGCAAAAGTTTTGGTCAACCAGATTACAGATTATCCAAATTATGCTGTCAGATCTTCCGTGCTGGCCACTGTTTTTAGCTTTGAATCTGTTCAGGGATTCAGATTACAGGTCTCTATCTTTCTTATAGCCATCACCTCCATCTCAGAGTCCTAGCAGTCAGCTCCAAGGAAGGAGAGAAATAGAAAAGACAATAGCTTACTTTGGGCGTTTTTCTCTTTCAGCCTGACACTCATGTGCTTTCAGGCACTGCTGAACATCATTCTCAGTCTGTGCTTTCAGATAAAAAAGCTCCTGTGCTCAGACTACCTTATCAGATTAAGTGCATTAAACTAAGTAGGAAATGAAGATATTTTGCGCTTGTTTCCTTCCTCATGGCCACACAAAAATTTTCTTGGGTATTTAGATGTTTGGCAGGGTCACATTTAAAAAACTAGTAATAAAAAGATAAAGTTTTGAGTTTTTCAAATCATCAAAAGTTCGAAAGTGCATATGAAGAAGTTTTGTTTTTGAGATGTTTGAATTGAAATACCCTATCCGTTAGTGGAGGTAAGCCCATATTGACAAGACAGGAGAGGCTGCAGTAAACACAGATGGGTTGAAAGTGTTGTTTCTAAGCTTTTGCAAGCCAGCTTAACTAAGGCTAGGAGTACTTTACTTCATCTGAAGTTCTAGACAAGAAAGGAACTGTGTGTGATTGCAACAAAGCGAGCAATAGTCATGTCGTTCTAGGAAAACTCATCAGGCCTGCAAACCCTGGCTGACGACCGCCAGCAGAGAGAAGCCCCCACCAGGAGTTTCCTTTAAAAGCACCGACAGGGCAGTGTCCTGAATGGGGAGAAGGGCTGAACGCAAGTGATGGGAAGCTTCTGTCGTCTGCAGCTGGCAGCCATGATGATGACTTGACCAGGGAAGGCGTTGATGCTGTCGCACGCTCTGCCAACCATGCGCAGGATCTTGTGCTTGTCAACAGGCGGATGATTGGCACACCTGAACATACAAGCTGAAAAACTGAAGTACATCGGAATCCCCTGTACCCACTCTCTTCTCCCCTTCCTCCTCCCCCCCCCCAACCATTTCCCCCATTCCCTTCTCAAGAAATCCGTAGATGATGGACCTTTTTCAAAGAAAGACACTTCCCAGCTCTGGCATATGGGATGAAGAAAGGCCTCTTCTGCGGTCTTGGTCAGTCTTGTACACTGATCCTACTACTTCAGACTCCTTCAGTTCCTGTCTTAATCATGCAGCACTTTTGTGAATAATGAGTGATGCTTTGACCTCATACAGTCATTGGTGCATATTCATCAGAGAGGATGGGATTTATCATTGAGAGGTTCAGCATGGTCTTCTTCCGATGTCCAGTGAAGAATCGATGTCCAGTGAAGAATCGATGTCCAGTGAAGAAACTGGCAGCAGCAAAGAAGTTTCCAAATACTCCAGTCTGCAATAAGAATATAATGCAACAGTAAATATGAACGCATCTTTGGAACTTGTATACCTGTACATCCCCACACATTTTTCAGGTGTTTTTTTTTTTTTTTTTTTTTTTTTTTTTTTCACATGATAAAGCATATGTTATGAACCTGTTCCAAGATGTCGCACAAAGTTTTTTAGGTCTGGCATGCTTTCTGTTTTCTTGTTCCTGCCAGGTAGAATGCTCTAGGTATTGGTTTTTTTTTTTTTTTTTTTTTTTTCAAATATTTCAGTTTGTCATGCTCTGTCTTTATTTCATATCCAGAATGGAAAAAAAAAAAAGACAGTAAGAAATTATATTCACTTCAAAGGCCTTTTCTCCTTTTCTTTATTGATTTCATGACCACAGTTCCTTTGACGAAGTGACAGCCCTGATATTGATCCTCATGGTCAGCTGTGCAATAAACAACAAGTATTGTGCATATGTGTGTTTGTGGCATATGTGTGTGATGGAGGTGGTAGATCATGCAGGTCTTGTAAGACCCACTCCTGATAACGAGCCGTTCAGCAGCTTATTCTTCACCCGATGTGTGACCCATACAAACGTGTATACATACGTCCTGGGGGAACTGCGACTAATTACGCTGATAAGTGATTGTACCCATACATGAAATTTCTGTGATCGTTGACAAGCTCCTAAGATTTTGTGAGCATAGCTCTATCCGTTCATAAAATGCAATGTTTTTATTGAGTCACTGGGTCATGGAAGACCTAAGAAGCATGGTAAAGGTTTAATTAATTTTACATGCTTTTAATTTTAGTAAGCTTGCGAGTTCAGCTGAAATTTTCAATAGCACATATGTATGAATATCCTTTTTATTGTTGAAGCAGAAGAGAATATTACCACAATACAATTATAATCCATAGAAAGAAAAAAAATTGTTTATCGGAGAGAAAGTGCTGGCGTGTGAGCATGCCCAGTCCCAAGTCATTTAGAATCATCAGATATACATTTAACTCTTAACAGTTCCTGAGATTTTTGCATGACGGATGTTCTTTTTTTAACGTAACATTCTGCGCATAATTTCTAAAATGATAATATTTTTGTGATGAATGTATCTATTTCGGGGTTTTTTAGGCGATGTATTGCTTCAGGTAACGAATATGTTGTTTTAAATACCATAATTCCGGGAAGAAAACCATCAATCACCGGTGATAAATCAAGGGAAAGAACTGAAGAGAGTTGAGCAACTGAGCAAATGCCTCCATTCCTACTGAACACATCATGACTATCCACAGCTTGCGCACAGGATTGGTGACAGGGCTGTATCCAGCCTCTGTGTGAGTGCATGTAGAATTACTTGTTTGGGTGCCATCATCGTAATATTGTATAACTAACATAATAAGATGAATATTGGGCTCAAGTATTTGGCTACATCATTTGCATGTCACGTGGGTGTATGTAATATCCCTTGGTTTGATTGTGTAAGGCGAACACCGACTGAAACTACAGAAAGTGGAAGGACTCTGACTCTGTAGTCATTTATTCAAAGAAAAATTTTGTTTTTATCAGATATTTGAGAAGAGTTGTAAGAAAATTATAAAGACTTTTGGAGGGATTAATGCTGGGAAGCTTCGAAAAATAGTACCCACTTATTAATATTACACACAGTAAAAAGATGGAAAGTTTTGCAAAGTAGTAATGGATGTTGTTACTACAGACAGGATAAAGATTAACTTCAAGAGAGAACCTTCAATGAATAGTCATGATGACATATACATGATCAAAATTTAAGGAATTTAGATGGAGTTATTCTCATCTCATAAACCCGTTACAAAGACTAGAAGGAAGTGTGTTACTGAAAGACAGGAATGGCGATATGACTGATTTGAAACTTAATGGTCATGAAAATCATTTTATGATTGACTGTCTGAATAAAAAAACTGTTCATCTGCTAGGCATTGAACTAAGACTATTTTTTTTTCTTCTGTTGAAACTGAAATAATGTCCAGGAGAAAAAAATTTGTTCTACTGTAGAACATTTTCTGGTGAAAAAAAGGACATTATTCTATGTTCCATTTATTTTGTTTTCTAAATGTGTAATCACTTTCACATGCAAACGTGGTGCATTCAACAAAAACGAAAAAAAAGAAAAATGTGTGTCGTTGACGATCTTATCTGCACACAAGTTATTGTCCTCCATACCCCAGAAGGGGTCAGGGGTTGAATTCCAGTTCACAGCAAGACTGAACTGTGTTACAGTGGGGTCACTGCAGGGCAGCTGGTGTCGGCTTGTCTGATGGTGCTGACCTGGGCGAGGTAAGTGTGTCTTCCTCTGTGGGCTGTCTTGTAGTGCTCATCTTATTATTTGCCAAGTTATGGATGGTTTGTGTTCTTGATTTCCAACTGGGCTGTTGTAGTGACAGGATCAGTGCATGTAGATACGGTGAAAGGGTGAGACCCGGCCTTTTTTTCTCTGCTAGTACGAAATGCATTGCCGCAGGATATTTGCTCCATGGCTGCCAGTACCAAAATCAAGCCTCTACCAAGGTCAGCAGATTGTCATCCTCACACACAAAATCTCACTGATTTACATGTCTGCAGCTGGTGGTTTGAGTATATTTGGGACAAAAGGGCCAAACTCCCAGACTTAAATATGATGCAAACTTTTGTGCATGCAGTACATATGGAGTTCTTTTGAATCGTGCAAGACCAAAAAGTGGGCTCTGTGGGTTGGTTCCCCCCTTGCCTTTCTTGACCAAAAAAAAAAAAAAAAAAAAAAAAAAAAAAAAATCAGGATGTTTTTAGGATTCACCAAAAAAGAGAGAGAATGAAGAATCTGTTGGTGCCAACCCAGTCATGACTGGAAATCCATAATGGACTATGGGTAGTAAGCAAGTGGAACTCCCAACGTCTGTTAAAGGAATCCCCTTCCCTGGGCACAACATGAAGATTACAGGATTCAAAAAAAGGGCTGTTTCGAGACTGATGTATGGACAGTGCTAGCTGAGAAGACGCTGGCAATCAAGGCCAGGATTCTAACCACAGTGGCAAGGACATTTACATTGATTATTCAGACAAAATACCTATCATATTAATGCAGAAACACCACATATGATGCGGTAGTGTTTTCCAGCGCCATGAGCGAAACATCACAGTCTCCCAAAGGGAGCGATGAAGGATAGAAAAGGGAAATCAAAGAAAGCTATATAAAGAAATAAGTTGCCAAAAGTAAGTCAAGAACAATGAAAATAAAGGAACATAGTTTAAGCCTGTGCTTGAGGATGATTCCCGTTGCTGAGTGTCAGTGAAGAATTTAACATTTATGTTTTAACCCTCTTCAGCATGCACTTATCCGAGCTTAGTAACACCGAAAAACCATCAGCAAGATCGGTAACTCCGATTCCTACGATATATGTTGTTGCTATATCGTAAGTTTGAAGAATGTCACATGAGCCATTTACTCTCGGGGAAAAAAAAATCTTCTTCTTCAGAACTTTCTTCCGAATCGTTGCTCATCATACCTTGAACTCATCCCAGTCAAAATCTAGGTCACTCTAAGCTTCATCACCCAGCACTTTCACTAAGTCTTATGCCGTAAATTCTACAAATCAATCACAGTATCTCCATCACTAAATCTCATTATAGAACGGCAGAAATCAAGGTAAGCCATGGTGAAAAACAGCATTTCGACTTCAAAACTTAAAAAATTCGTAACTCGAGAACCACGGCACGCATCGACTCGCGTTTTTTTGCAGACGGTAGAAAATGGCTACAGGAAGAAGAAATCACGTTCTCGCGAGGCTTCCTTTTTCTACGAGAAACATCGCGGCGCCCCATTGTTGCCACGTGTTTTTTACCGGGCGCTGGCAGGCGCTCAGCGTTTTGGCTGTGTGATTTCCGGTTTGGGCGCTAGCAGGTGCCCAATTGTCAAGAGAGTTAATGTTTTTTGGTTTATGTGGTAGTGACAGCTACAGTGATGTTGTGTTTGCGTTTTTGCAGCTTTTTTTGCACCAGTGGTAATAACTGTTGAAGTTGTAATGGTTGTCAGCAGCTCTGGTTTATGTAACAGAATTATTACCGTAGAGCTATAGCCATTGCTGCTGTGAAAGCGTTCTTATAGTAGTAGTTACAGCTATGGTCATTGCTGCAGTGATAGTGTTCTTACAGTCGTAGTTACAGCTATAGCCATTGCTGCAGTGATAGTGTTCTTACAGTCGTAGTTACAGCTATAGCCATTGCTGCAGTGATAGTGTTCTTACAGTCATAGTTACAGCTATGGTCTTTGCTGCAGTGAAAGCGTTCTTACAGTAGTAGTTACAGCGATAGTCTTTGCTGCAGTGAAAATGTTCTTACAGTAGTAGTACAGCGATAGTCTTTGCTGCAGTGAAAGCGTTCTTACAGTAGTAGTTACAGCGATAGTCTTTGCTGCAGTGAAAGCGTTCTTACAGTAGTAGTTACAGCTATAGTCTTTGCTGCAGTGAAAGCGTTCTTACAGTAGTAGTTACAGCTATAGTCTTTGCTGCAGTGAAAGCGTTCTTACAGTAGTAGTTACAGCTATAGTCTTTGCTGCAGTGAAAGCGTTCTTACAGTAGTAGTTACAGCTATAGTCTTTGCTGCAGTGAAAGCGTTCTTACAGTCGTAGTTACAGCTATAGTCTTTGCTGCAGTGAAAGCGTTCTTACAGTCGTAGTTACAGCTATAGTCTTTGCTGCAGTGAAAGCGTTCTTACAGTCGTAGTTACAGCTATAGCCATTGCTGCAGTGAAAGCGTTCTTCTTACAGTCGTAGTTACAGCTATAGGCTTTGCTGCAGTGAAAGCGTTCTTACAGTCGTAGTTACAGCTATAGTCATTGCTGCAGTGAAAGCGTTCTTACAGTCGTAGTTACAGCTATAGTCATTGCTGCAGTGATAGTGTTCTTACAGTCGTAGTTACAGCTATAGTCATTGCTGCAGTGATAGTGTTCTTACAGTCGTAGTTACAGCTATCGCCATAGCTGCAGTGATAGTGTTCTTACAGTAGTAGTTACAGCTATGGTCATTGCTGCAGTGATAGTGTTCTTACAGTCATAGTTACAGCTATAGTCATTGCTGCAGGAAGAGCATTCTTACAGTCGTAGTTACAGCTATAGTCATTGCTGCAGGGATAGTGTTGTTATAATAATAGTTATAACTATAGTCATTACTATAATTAGAGTTGTTATATTAGTTATAGCTATAGTTAATGTTGCAGTTATAGAGTTGTTACAGCAGTAGTTTCAACTTAAATCACTACAGCAGTGATAGCCTCATAAGGGCAGCTGTGCTTGCAGTAATACAACTAGCTACAGTCAGAAATTATTGGTTTTGTAGCCCCTGTAGTTTTATCAAAAGGCTGGAGTTTTAGTCACAGTGGCAGTCATAAGTTACGATTTTCATAGCAGCAATAGGAGTTTGGGTTGAGTTTCAGTGGGCAGTGGTTGTTAAATTCATGGTTTGCATAGAAACAGTGTTGTGTGTGGCAGCACCTGCAGTGTCAGTGGTGTGTGGTGTGTTTTGCAGCCCATCAAGAGGAAAGGGGGCTGGACCAAGGGAAAGAAGCGCAACAAGAAGGGCATGAAGGACACCAACGCCCCCAAGCAGCCTCTCTCTGGCTACCTCCGCTTCCTGACCGAGCGCCGGGAGAAAGTGCGACGGGAGAACCCCAACCTGTCGTTCACAGAGATCTCCAAACAGCTGGGGGCAGAGTGGTCAGGGCTGCCACAACATGAAAAACAGGTGACTGAACCTCTGTGTCCAAGGTGTAAAGATTTGGGTGATACTTACCCGTTGATGAAAATTAGGTAGGAAGATGTGGGATGGTTATTTTCCTTTCAGTTGAAGAGTTGGTCGGTCATTTTCCATCGGTGAGAGATTCTGCATGGTGTTTCTCATGGGTGGAAGAGTTGGTGTGCTGGATATGTGTGGGAGGTTGGGAGTAAAGGTTATCTCAAGGCTGGAAGAGTTTAGGTGTGATTTTCTGATGGGGAAGTGTGAGAGATTTGGAATGATGACTTCTCAGTATGGAAGTAATTGATTTGGTGAGTTTCAGTTTGTGGAAATGTGGTGGAAGATCTGGAATGGCCGGGGGGTTTCCCATGGGCAGAAATGTGGTAGAAAGCATAAGACGGTGATTTCCCTTAGGTGGAAATGTGATGGGAGATTTGGGATAGGGATTTCCCAGTTTCGGAAATACAGCGGAAGGTTTGGTGTGGTTTATTTGCTGGTCGTTGAAACGTAGTGGAAAGATTTAGGATGGAAGTTGGTGGAAATGTGACAGAAGATTAAGGATGATGATTTCCTAGTGGTGAAGATGACAGTGGAAGTTTAAGAAGGGCTATTTCTCAGGGTTGAAATTGTGGCGGAAGCTTTGAGATGGTGATTTCCCATTGGTGGAACTGTATAGCATTTTCCCATTCTTTGGAATGTGTGTGTGTTGGCATGAAAAAGATGGTTGTTAAAATACACTTACGACATGTTTCATACTGTAGTGTCCAGAGTGAATCCTTTTTCATACAGACATTCTGATCTGTATTCTGTGTCAGTCAGGATGCGAGTTCCTCATCACAAACACACACATACCACATATACCACATACACACACACACACACACACACACACACACACACACACACACACACACACACACACACACACACACACACAGAAGAAAAAGAAACACCCGAAGGTGCTGGGGAAGACCAGAGAAGCGCTGTCTTCACCTGCCTTTTGAGCAGTCCTGTACCACCCTTGGAGGCCTGCGCTGTGTTGACGATGGGTACACACACACATGTATACCACATACACACACACACACACACACACACACACACCTATCATGCATGTACTTTTGATGTAAGAAAAAGGAGTTGACAGTCAAAGGAAAACGAACAGAAATGAAGTGTTGCTGAAAATTGGGTGGGTTTTGATCTGAACACCATAACCTGACTCTGTCATGGACAAGGTGTTTGCAGACCAACTCCTGGATGGAATCACAGGGTTGGAAGTGACGCACTGCTGTTCTGGCTGGGGGGCTGAGTTATAGGGTCTGCTGTAATGGCTGACTACACAACCACGTATTACCTTAACCAGCAACTGTGTAGAGAGAGAGATTATGTTAATTACTGCCCAGCCCGACCACAAAGGGCCTTATCAGGGCTGACATACACATTTTACTACTATATGCCTTCAGTGGAGCAAGGAGTTGCTAGTTTAACTGTGCATATCCCTCTTGCAGCGTTACCTTGACGATGCTGAGAAAGACAAGGAACGTTACAACAAAGAGATGGAGGCCTATCAGCAGACTGAAGCTTACAAGACGTTCAAGAAACAGTTCATCTCCAAAACGAAAGGTAAGAAATTCATTTTCGTGGGCCCTGACTTTGGCTTGTCATCTGATAAGAATCTCTCACTGATTGACGAGACTCTTCGTGCATTGAAATTCAGTGGAGGAAACTGGTGGGAAGTGCTCTGTGTTTTTCTGCTGTCAGAGCTCTGCATTTCTGTGTTCCTGACAGTTCTATCACTCTTCATTCTTTAAAACAAACAAGAGCATATCTCATCAAACAGTGTTTCCTGACATGCACTCCATTCTATGTTTCTGTCTTTGTTTTTCTAATCTGCTTTTACCTCTCACGTATGTGTATAAGAGTGTGTGTGTGTGTGTGTGTGTGTGTGTGTGTGTGTGTGTATGGCAGAGGATGGGGGGGGGGGGGGATCGGTGGAGCAGGCAAAATTGGGAAAGGTGTTGGGAGTTGGGAGGGTGCAGTTTAAACAAGAGGTGTTTTTTTTTTTTTTTTTTAAAAACAACGTTACCTACGGCTCATATGTTTATCTGGCAACCTAAAGAAATAAACTTGTAGGAGGGTGTGACTTTCTTAAGAAAGTAGTCCATGGTAGGTAGAAGGTAAAGGAAGCTGAAAGTGTCGTGCTGTCTGAACTGCCATATGATCTTACACAATGTAACAGAAAGTGTCTCGGTCCAGTTAGGGGTAGAATGGGGCAGATTGGCTGTCAACAGAAAGGGCACTGGCCAGCAGGAGAGGGCAGATCAGCGCTTAACAGATGGAGATGTGTTGTGTCGCTGTTTCTGTTGTGTTGCATAAGTAAGGCTTGGTACACTGTGGTGCAGGGTGTTTTTGTAAGTAGGGAGTATTCATAACCCCAGTCATTATTGTCCTCTTTTTCTTTAACCCTGTTTCATCAAGAAAAGAAGTTTTCCATATTGTTAAGAAAGACAGGCAGTGGTAACTTTGTATCGGTGTTATCCAATAGGTGTTGAGGGGAATGGCTGGCTAGCTGTGGAGTCGGGGGTGAAGGGTTTATATGACCCTAAGTGAAAAGCACTGCCATGATGGGCCCAGATGAGTGAGCCAGCACAGTTGGCTGTATGATGTGGCAGCTGTAGCTGAATGTTCTCTCCTTCTGTCATGTCTCTGGATCTGAACTCACGTTACTGCCTTCGCTTTTAGGTAATTTTCTTGACACGATCATGTTGTGACTTACACTGGACGATGCATCCTGATGTGTTTCCGTACATAGTTTTTTAATCTTTGTATGTGATTTACTCTCAGTTACACGGTTTTCTTTCAGTTATGCTAATTTGTAACACTGAATTACACAGAGGAAATAACTGATACAGGTATTAAGCTGTGCAGATGAAAACAACACTACACAGCATATCGAGGGTTGACTGCCGAAACCTAGTATCTCGACATTTTGGTGATTTTGACATTTTTGTGTCAAAAGATCCAGGACATGACGCTCTCTTCATATCAATGCAATTCTTTTGAAATACGATCAGTATTTATCTAGTTATTGATTAGAACCGTAAACAGTTTAGATGAACAACAAGGAACAGTGACTGCCGAAACCAAGTATCTATTTATGTATTTATTCGTTTTTCAAGAATCTGCCGTTCTCACTAAAACGCTGACAGCCAAAACCAAGTATCCCAAGAAGCGATGAAGCCGCGGTCAGTAAGTTAGGCACAGCAACTGTTTACATGACAGCAGAGGGCTCTCCAGTCAAGATACTTGGTTTCGGCTGCCCACTTCCTCTTTTTTTCGCCTTGTCTTGCTACTAGCAAAACAGATTAACTTGTGATCCCTTTTTTCTGCTGCTGACTCTCACAGGATATGTGTGGCTATCAAAAGTGTCGTATCTGCATGTATGCCCATATTTTTCAAAATGAAATAAAGAAAGCAAACTTTTTAGATATTAATACTGAATACACACACTTGAGATTACTATACTAAGTGTGGAGCAATTTTTTTTTTTTAAAAGAAAACTTCAATTCCAGTGTTATGACAAGCCTTTAAAACTTTCAAAAGCGTATTCTGTGAAAGAGTGAGAAAACGAGATACTAGGTTTCGGCAGTCAACCCTCAATATAGAAGATGTACTTTTAAAAAATAACACTGAAGAAAACATGTGTATGTTACAAGAATAGGACACAGAAAACACACACACAAAATGATGATTGTTGTATTGGTGAAATGTGTGTGTGTGACGAAAACGTAGTGCAGATATTAGAAGATAAGAAAGTGTGGTTGATTTGTGTATGTTTCAGACAATGACACAGACACAACACAACCGCTGGGCACTGCGGGAATGGAGGGTAACTCCCCCATACACACACTGATCATCACACACCCTCCCTCAGTTCCCTTTCCCTGAATGGACGATAAAAAAAAGAAATGTTGGTGTCAGTGCAAGTGGTAGTGTCAGTGTCAGTTTCTCTCTCTCTCTCTCTCTCTCTCTCTCTCTCTCTCTCTCTCTCTCACTCTCTCTCTCCGGCACCCTCCCTGTCTCCCTCTCTCTCTGAGATATGTTTTTTTTCTTTTTTTCTAATTTTTTTTTTAAGACAGTTGGTGGCTTCATCTCTTTTGTTTTAGCTGGAAGCAGTAAAAAGTAATTGTCAGCCATTGTCATTGTCCCTGCTTCGTCCTTACGCCAACACTGTTGCACAGGACAAGGTGAAATTCATAGTATTGATCAGCATAGTAGAGAACTGAAGTGATTGTTGTTACTGTTTGTTTTTGGGGAGAAGAGTGAGACCTCCTGGACAAGCAGATGTGGTGCAGTGCGTATGGATTTGTCTGAATACGGTGATGCCTGTTTAACTCTTTCATTCCTGCTTTTCTTTGAACCATTACTTCCTCTTGTTCCTAGATTCTTGTAATACGAGTACTCCCTTCATTCCTGGATTTAGAGGGAGAAAAAAAAAGAAGAAGAAAGTGAGAATTGCCAC
>JADBJO010015457.1:20000-25000 GCA_016801955.1 Conus betulinus
GGGAGGGAGTAGAGCAGCGAGTATAAATCCCTCACCTTCTTTCCCCCCCACACCCTCCCTCCCCATAGAAGGTCAAAAGACAGCATCATTTTTGACTGAATGATAGTTTGTGCTTGCACATTTTTAACCGTGAATATGTCAAAAAAAAAATAATAAAGGGAAGGGGAAGGGGGTAACCATGAATTTGTCATGAAGTCGAGGGAAGGTGGGAGGGGGAATGTCTCGCTGTGTAAGAACTCGGGTAACAGTTTGAACCCATCCCAGCAATGAATGTGTGGACAGCTCGTGATGCGGAACTGCGTCAGCTGCGTAAGCAGACGACGGAGCTGGAGGAGCAGAACGCCATCCTGTCCAAGCACATGGACAACTTGAGGCAGGCAGTGGAACGGCTGGAGACAGAGTGCGGGCAGCAGCGACAGTCCAATGCTGCCCTGCAGCAGCACTACGATGCCGTGAAAACGCTACTGGCTCAGCGCTTTGCAAACCTCCCGCTGCCAGTGGGTGCGCACAGGGGCTTAGAGTGTGGGAGGTCGGCGGAATTTGCGATAAAGACGTTATGGTGATACGCAGAAACGTCCAATACCCAAATACACTGAAAAAGCTTGTCGAACCGAAAGCTGTTGAGGCAACAAGATGTCTGACCAGTCAACATGCAGGAGCAATAGAGTGTACTTTTGAAAGCAGTCAGTTCAACAAAGTAGGTTTTTAAAAAATGAATTGGCGGGGATTCTTTGCATGTACATGCAGTCTTCTTAAAAGTAACGCCTTACAAGGAAAGGGTATACATGTATGACCCCCCTTTTTCCTCGGGGCTGTGTCACTGATATACTGGCTCAGTCACACATACGTGTGCGCACACACACACACACACATGCACGCACATGTGTGCGCATGCGCGCTCGCCCGCCCCCGCCCGCGCGCACACACACACACACGCACGCACACACACACACACACACACACACACACACACACACACACACACACACACACACACACACACACACAGATAAGCCTTTGCTGCTCAGAGTAACACATTATTTTTGCAGCTTGTTAGTGATTCTGATGAGTTCTTACAGGTCCAAAGTTTCAGCAACACTGTTAATGCCGTGATAATAGTATCGTAAATTATGTATTTTCCAAGCTATCCTGGGGTCGGGCAATCCCAGCCCAAAAGTTTGATGGTTGCTGTGATTGAATCTGTCAGCAGTTGTGATCAGGCTTGGTGTGTCTTATCCCTCTCATATCTGAATATTTGCAGACTCCTACATCATCTTATCTCTGTCAAGTGAGTTTGTTCAAAAGTGTACTGTCTTTGCAATATAGTCTCTGCAATCTGTTCACAAATGCAACCAGAACCATGTTTGCCATTACTGGTTTTAAAGGCAAGAGAACAGAGGGAGCAGTCACCGCTAGAGTTAAAAAGGGGATAGGTCTTAATCGTGGCATTATGCATAACAGTTTTTACTTAATTGAGCCAATTGACACAATCAGACAGAAAGCCGGTTAGTCAAACTCCCACCCTTGTTGTAAGGCTTTCTCACCTGTCCATCATAATTTTCCAGTGGGTCATATTTTTGTGCAGTTTGAATTGTGTATATAAACATACACTTCATTTAGAAAAAAAATAGTGATAGGACTATGTTTCACCTGCAGCTAGTTTAATTGTAATAGTAAGATGTAGGAATCTCAAGAACATCACCAGGAGTTGCTTTTCTTTGTTGCTTGTTGGTAAAGTCCCCAGAAATATTTTCCACAAACACCATTTTGTCCGCAATTTGTCAACATTTGTTTTGTTCTCTGCAGTGAATCCTGATAACATGAGACCATTGATGAAAAAGGTTTAGGCTCATGATTGCTGCAAAGCAGTATTTTTGCGAAGGCATTCAGAAAGAAATGGTGTTTATGGAAACTGTGTCAAAATGAGGAAGACAACTTTGACATTCATTCCTTTTTTCAGTGGGTATCCTGCAAGCTGTATGAGACTTTTATACAATTTGCAGGATAACCAACAGGGAAAAAAAAAAACCGGAATGAATGTTTAAGG
Source organism: Conus betulinus (assembly GCA_016801955.1). NCBI lineage: Eukaryota > Metazoa > Mollusca > Gastropoda > Neogastropoda > Conidae > Conus > Conus betulinus. The sequence continues at coordinate 22,048 of JADBJO010015457.1, forward strand.
CTTGGAAATACTGGAATTTTCTGTGGAATACTGGCAAGCAAATTTGAGCATAGAAAGGTCTGCAGGAGATAGTGTTCACTGTCGGGTAAAGGTAAGAAAGAGAACAGACCTCAGTAATAAAGTGTTCACTGCCAGGTAAAAGTAAGAAAGAGAACAGACCTCAGTAATAAAGTGTTCACTGCCAGGTAAAGGTAAGAAAGAGAACAGACCTCAGTAATAAAGTGTTCACTGCCAGGTAAAGGTAAGAAAGAGAACAAACCTTAGTGATACAGTGTTCACTGCCAGGTGATAGTGCACACTGCCAGGTAAAGGTAAGAAAGAGAACAAACCTCGGTGATACAGTGTTCGCTGCCAGGTAAAGGTAAGAAAGAGAACAAACCTCGGTGATACAGTGTTCGCTGCCAGGTAAAAGTAAGAAAGAGAACAAACCTCAGTAATAAAGTGTTCGCTGCCAGGTAAAGGTAAGAAAGAGAACAAACTTCAGTGATAAAGTGTTCGCTGCCAGTAAAAGTAAGAAAGAGAACAAACCTCAGAAATAAAGTGTTCGCTGCCAGGTAAAGGTAAGAAAGAGAACAAACTTCAGTGATAAAGTGTTCGCTGCCAGGTAAAAGTAAGAAAGAGAACAAACCTCAGTGATGTGGTGTTCGCTGCCAGGTAAAAGTAAGAAAGAGAACAAACCTCGGTGATAAAGTGTCCGCTGCCAGGTAAAAGTAAGAAAGAGAACAAACCTCTGTGATACAGTTTTCACTGCCAGGTAAAAGTAAGAAAGAGAACAAACCTCAATAAAAAAAAAAGTGTTCACTGCCAGGTTATTCTTATTGTATGATATTTTTTAATTTAATTTTGTTAGTCCCAGAAGAGTACTCTCCAGTGGATATAATAGCTACATACTATCCTCATTTCATGATTTTTTAAAATTTTGACAGTCACAAGAGTACCGCACAGTGACCACAACAGAGAATTATATTAAACACAATCTGTTCTCCGTCCGTCACACACTGTTTTTTTTGGTTGTGGTATACACAAAAGAGTACCCCCAGAACGGACACAGTAGAGAGCTGTAGGAATACAGACTTCTCCGTCCACGCTGTTTTCTGATTGTGCCAGGTACGAAAAAGAATACCCCACAGTGGGACACAATAGAGAACTACATGAACAAGGTCCACAACATTGTGCTGAACTCTTCCCAGCACCACCAGGCATTTATCTCCACCGTCGTCGACATCATCAGTCGCCTTGGCTCCGATGGGTGAGGAAATGTTTTGTTCTTTCTTCTCCTCTTCTCTGTCCATCTAACTGACCATCTCGCTGTCTCTACCACTTTCTCTCTCTCTGTCTGTCTGTCTGTCTCTCTCTCTCTCTCTCTCTCTCTCTCTCTCTCTTTTCTTCTTTTTTTTTTTCCTTTCTTTTTCTTCTTTCTTCTTTTTGTCAAAGGTTCTCATGCAAGCAATTGTTCCATTTTTTCACGTGTGTGTTTTTTGTTTGCTTTTTACTATATATCGATTTTTTTTATCTTGCCCAGAGGGCTGGATGAAAAAAGCATTCATGCTTAGTCCACTACCCTCTTAAAATAAAATTTGTTTGTTCGTTCGTTGGTTTGTTCGTTCATTCTCTCTCTCTCTCTCTCTCTGATGAATGCTTTCAGCATTTCAAAAATATACTAGATAAAAATGAATGAGTGGTATCAGAGCAAGTTGATATGGATAATACGGGAAATGCTATGCTAGATAGACCTGTAATGAGACCGGAGGTACCGCTGGCTGTTCAGAAAGTACAGAGTGGTAAAGCTGCTAGATCTGACAGTCTTATTGGGGAGGGGGGGGGGAAGGGGAGGTGAAGGAAGGCTCTGAAAAAGTTGCAGTTTGTGAGACACACTGAGAGAGAGAGAGAGAGACATGGGGGGGGTGTTGTGATAGATGGTGTGGCTCAATCGATTATCACATCACAACGTGCATGTGCTTGTCTATGCACAGTCTGCTTCTGAATCTACTAATCAGTACATAAGTATGTGTATGAGTTTGTGCCCATGTTCTTGCCTGGATGCGATGCAGAGAAAACAAAGGTAAAAAAAAAACTTTTTCACCTCAGGGTAAAATTCGTCGATTAACCCGTTGAGTGCCTTTAAGCCGTCAGCTGACGCCGCAGTAAAAGTGCTTTTCCAGTGCCTATGGGCCGTCCACTGACGTCATGCATTTTTCTTGAATTTTCATTCGTTACTATTTCTATCAACGGACTAAAATAGAGTGCGAGTAGTAAGCCTTATATGTCTGTAGTATTAAAATCATATGCAAATGACCACACGTGATGGGAAGTCCATTTATTCTCATCGCTGACTGGGTGACCCGGCCAGCGCTTTGTTCTCATTTGGCAAAGATGGCGGCGCAACCTTCGACAAGCCGAGATATAGCGGTCCCCCAGTCAACAGACTTTCACTGCTGAGCAAGCCCTTCAACTGATTTTGGATAAAGATGATGATGATCTTCAGTCCGACGACTCACTCGAGCATGAAGATGAAGATGATAGCGATGGAATTGCCGACGATATTCGTCAATTACTGAGTCGAGCTGTCCGACCACCAAGTGAAGAAAGTGATTCGGATACCAGTGTCGAACGAGCCAGTGTGGACTTTGAACGCAGTGAGAGCGACAGTGTGACGGTGCTGGTCAGCGTGAAAGGGCAGCGCGGCGTGCTCGCGGCGCGAGACGGGGAAGGGGGAGAGGTAGGGGAAGAAAGAGGAGGGCAAGAGAGGAGTAGAAGTCCAGCAAGGAGGCGTGGCAGGGGGCGTGGCCGTGGAACACAAAGGTCAGTGCCGTTCACTGGGTAATTTAGTGCCACCAAATAGACGACAGCCTGTAATCCCGGATTTTACTGGTGACCCCGGGTTGAAAGAGCAAAGAGCAGGCGACACTTGTTTTGATTTTTTCAAACTGTTTGTCACTGATGAACTGATTGA
>JADBJO010015457.1:27500-35000 GCA_016801955.1 Conus betulinus
TTTTATTTTTATTTACAACTGTAGTGTGACAATACAGATTTTGTTTTCAACTTTGTTTGCTGTGTGTTCTTGTTGAATGTCAGTCTGTCGTGGTAAACAGAGATGTTTTTGGTCGCGCAAAAAAATATGTCCCAATTGAAATGCCTAAAACATTTTCTATTATCAAAATTGAAACAAAAAGCCCAGATTCAAAATCTCCATTCAATTTCCTTCAAAAAACATATATATTTTATTTTTCTATCTCTTATAGTTTTTGAGCTAGAATTTTTTGTTAATTATTACCCTCGTTTCATTAGATTTCCCTGGCACTGGGAAACACTTTATTTGTAATATTCCCAGGCACTGAAAGGGTTAAGAAGACAAAGATGCTAAAACAGTACGTTTCAGGTCGTAGACCCTTTCTCAACTGCGCAGGGATGGGGGCAAGAAGTAAGAATTAAAGGCTGACTGCTAGTCACAGAAAAAGAAAGCAATCAGTGGTCGGAGTGAGTAGAATTAAACAGTGAAAGGAAAACTTAAAGTGGGGGGGGGGTGGGGGGCGAGGGGGGGTGAAGGAAAAAGGGGAAGGTGTGTGTGTGTATGAGCGCCCACGGAAGCATGTGCACATGTCTGCCCGTATGTGCGTGAGCGTGTGCATGTGTGGGTTTTCGTGCATGCGTGCGCCTGTCTGTCTGTGTGCTCACATGGTTGTATGAAGGTGGAGGGAAAGTGTGGAAGGGAGGAGGAAAAATTAGAAGGGGGATGGGGAAAAAAGAATGTGAAAATTACACACACACACAGAAAAAACAGGAGAGGGGAAAGGGGGGAGGGAAAAGGAGTTAAACAATAAAGGGAAAGGGGGAGAGTGGAGAAGGGGAAGAGGGAGATGAAGAGAATGTGTGTGTGTATGTGTGTGTGTGTGTGTGCGTATGCGCACGCATATGCGTGTGCCTGCGTGTGTGTGCTAGTGTAAGTGGTAAACAGTAAAGGGGAAGAGGGAAAGGGGAGAAGGTAGATAAAGAGGGAAAAACACAGACACACTGGGGGGGGGGGGGGGGGGGGGGGGGGAGATGCACTTTTATTTAAAAAGAAAATACAACTCAGAAGTGCACATAAAATGTGATGCTACCTGTTGATTGGCTGTTTCAGAGAGAAGCTATGACAGAGCGACCACAGCCCACTCGTCACCAACTAGTCACATGACTTCTCGTCAAACTTTTGTACCCCAGAATTCCAGTCCACATCTGCCACATGCGGTTGCTGCTGCTGCAGCCATCCCCTCATTTTATGTCCACATTTGTGTGGAGGTCACCCCTGTGTTCTCCAACCTACTGTCATCACTGTGGGAGCTTCCATGATGACCGGTGGCAGACAGCACTGTCGGCGTTTAGAGGGAAGCAAATCACATCGAGAGAGAAGGAGCAGCACATTGAGCAATAAAGAAGCTGTTGAAAACAGTGAAACTCTTTTTGACCACAAAATTGACAAAAGGGTGTGTTTCAAAAGTATTCAGCTGCAGGCGGTGTGTGCAGCACAACTCCCAAATCCTTCACGCTGCCATGTAGCCTTCAGACTCTGTCGACTCACATATTTTTTTTTTTTTCCCAGTCCAAAGAGAGTAAGTCGCAGTGTTTTATTAGGTGTAATGGGAAAGACTAAACAGTCTACTAACTAGTTATGATGGAATCTGTAACTTTCAAAGTGTGGACAGGATTGTCCATTACCAAAAAAGTGGTCAGCAAGTTAAAAAAAGAAAACAAAGTATTTGTTTACATTCTGTTCCGTTCTTTTACAACACCAAATCAGGAGATAGCAGGGAGGGGAAAGTGGGGTAGGGGTGGGGGGGGGGGAATCATTCCACTCTCATCTGTAAATTCATCCAGATCCTCATAATTACATAATTTCATGTGCTTTATCGAGCAAGTCAGTCGTGCTATCCCTTCACCCGACCAACTTTTTTTTTTTTTTTTCTGGCACAGAAAATTCCACCTGTGCATAGCTGGAAAATGACCTTTTTTTTTTCAGAGCTGCTGAAGTCGATCAAGTTGAGAGTCTACAACTTGCTGTTACATCCTCAAACAGAAATGTAGAGGTTATTTCCCCATAGGCCATGTTTTGGAAGAGGATGATTTTTTTTCATGTGCCTGTCTGTACATTTCTGCTTGTCTGTCTGTTTAGGCGGCAAGGCTGCAGGGGAGGACAACATTGCCTGCCAGGCTCAGCTCACACAGCCGTTCGTGGTTAAGGTGTCTTAACATTGAGGAAGGGGGGGGCGTTGTTAGTGGTCTTGCAAGATCCCATTTAGTAGAAAGATCAAAGTTGTGATTCAGAAGTTACGTAAGTGGGGATGGGTATGGGCAGGCAGGGTGAAGAAGATGGTGCATGTAAATTAAGGATTGGATTGCTAAGAAACTGATGCTGGGTTGGGTCATTTTTTTTTCTTTTTTTTTTAAAAACAATTCGAAACAAATCGCGACAGATTGTGGGTAGGTGTCACAAACTAAGGAAGAAATGCTAATCATTACTACATGTTGTTTGGCCAGCTGTTGGCACACCTCTGAACTCTGCCGTCTCATTTTCTCACACATCAATCTCTGACACCCATAGTCATTTGCTTCCGTTCATCGGCACACATTCAAACATCATCATTCATAGCAGCCCACTGAAGTTATGCTGCTTTTCCAAAACATCTATGTTTACTCAAACTTCGAACAAAGAAAATGAAAGGACTGACACTTAACTATTTGTGTGCTACTTTACATCAGCAAACTATGGTGTGATAATGATATGCATGTTACTTTGAACAACAAGGAATCCTGAACCCATCAACCAACTACCATGGTTTGCGTGCACACTGTTTGCACCAACTACATACCTCAGTTAGACCCTTCATGCCTCCTAGACCGTACATTTCACAGAGAAGTGAGAACAGCCCCCTCTATCTTGATTCTTCACCACTCTGCTGTCACAGACACTGTCTTTGATGATGTCATCACCCGGCAGCACACATTCCTGTAAAATCAGCCTGTTCTGTAGTCCATGTCCAAGAAACTAAAAGCCGTCCCGACACGCATACAATAACATTTTCCGTCCATGCTACCAGTATAAAGTTCGCCCAGCACAGCATCCCCAAACACTCTGAGCATGTGTTTGTGGTCCTTGTTGACCCAAAGCTGGTGCTCATGAGTGCAGGGAAATTATTCCCTGGGAACAACAGCCAGTGCATCCTTAACAGCTTATCACCTACACAAATTTTCACCCCCTCTCCCGCTTGGAACTTTATCAAGACTGTCCACTGCAGTCAGCACTCACTCTGTCTTCTTTATACAGAGTCCACACTATCGTCTGCATTCACAACACCCAGTCCATCTTCTGCAACCAGCATTCTGTCCCAGCCGCCCTATGGAGCTCTCCAGAGACCAGTCTAAACAACTGTCAAGCATGATAACAAACTCCGGCTGTAAACGTTTGTAGTTTTCACATGGAACAGGCAGCCCTGTGACAGTGTGTCAGAGGCTGACAATTTGGAGTAAGTAGAGGTGGTTCTATGGTGGTGGAAACTGGGATTGGTGTACATAAAAGGGAAATGATCTGTCATAGAATTTGGGATGGTTAGTATGAGGGAAGGCTCGTACAGAAGGGTCATGAAAAGAGATTCCATGGTGCAGTTGTCTTCGTTTGTCACCATTTTGACGGAAAAGAACACCAGAAGGTGAAAATAGGGGAAAGCTTTATATTTGTGTAACCCGCAGCAGTGCTGTGTCTTCCCTGATTGGTTGCCTGATGTAAACTTGATTTAGATTACTCCTACTCGCAATACTGAAACTGTGTTGCGATGAGCCTTGGTGTAGCTGTGTCTGGGTAAGTAGGAGTGATCACCGTCGTAGGAAAGATATGACTGAGAGGGAATGGAACAAGAGATGGCAAAAGGTGTGTTCACTCTCAATAACTCCACATAGAGAAACATAAACAAGATACATGTACAGACTTTGTGGAGACTGGCTTGAGGTACATATACATCACCCACTCATTACACACATCCCCCCCACCTCCCTTGCACTGCCTACTCCTTGTTTTCCTCTTCATCACTGTCTTGGATCCCCATACATCTTCTCAATAGCATATTTTATTTTGTCCTTTGATGTATTCAGCAGATGGTACTTTGAAAACGGTTTTAGCAGCTTCGGGATTCAGACTCGTTTGAAAATACCTGAGAAGTCAGTCACAGTCCTGCAGGATATGTGAAATGAGAATGCTTCAGCTACTCGTTAAACTTGCTGTGTCCAGTGGTATGGTTTGATAAACTGTGTGCATGATGACATGCTGGATTTGTGTGTGGTGCACATGTTGAACGGAACGCTATCAACATTAAATCTGTAGATTGTGCATCTTGTCATTGCCTTGGTGGTGGCGTGTGTGTGTGTGTGTTGGTGCATAATAATTATTTTGTCACTCTGAGAAATCATCAATCATTTTACATGTTGGCAGGAAAGAAAGTACATTTTGAACATTTATTGATATCAAATTAGAAAGTAGGGGCTTTTTCTTACATCTGTGTCCAGCTGAGCGCGAGCTATGACCAGTTTGCCAGCCCGGTTTAGCTGAATTTTTTTAGTAAACTGTACTGAGAATCTCAGAGATGTACCACAGACCATCTATACACTTCTAGCCTAATGCGTTTGCCAGCCCTGTTTAGCTGAATTTTGTAGCTAACTCAGTATTGAGATGTACCACAGACCATCTATACACTTCTAGCCTAATATGTTTTGCTGGTCCAGTTTAGCTGAATTTTGTAGCTAACTCAGTATTGAGATGTACCACAGACCATCTATACACTTCCAGGCTAATGCCCATGTCTGCTTCCATTCCTTACTTTCCATGGCCAAATGCTCCCGGCAGGTTTTTGTTCTGTACTTTTCTAACAGCAGCATGAGGATGGTCTGGACTCCTTCAGTAACACATTGTTCAAGAGCATTGTTCAGTGTGTGATGGAAGCGGGACATGTATCCTGCCATGATTCCCTGTGCAAGACCATTTTACAGTGTACAGTGGAAGATGGACAATGACACACTGTTCACGGCCATTCTGCAGGTGAGGATAGAGGGGACCAGGTATTGCCACACGACCTCCGGTCCAAAGTCCATTCATTATACAGGATACAATGGGGGGGGGGGGGGGGGGGGGGGGGGGGAGGGGGGTATATATTGCCATGAATCCCTTGTCTAGTTCATTCTGCGAGACGCATCAGGGGATGGACATGCATCTCACTGTGACTACCTATCCAAGACCATTTTACTGGGTACAGTGGAAAGTGGACATGCTTCTCGTCATGATTCCCTGTTCAAGACCATTTCACTGGATACAGTGGTGGGGTCGGGGTGGCGCATCTAAGATCATTCTACAGGGCCCAGTGGAGGGGGAACATGCATGTCATCAGGACTCCCTGTTCAAGACTCGTCTACAGATTACAAAGAGGACTTCATATGAATCTGAAAGATTCTGCCCAAGACCAATCTGTGGAACACCGTGGAGGATTGAGAGTATCTGTCCATGATCCCTAACCAAGACCATTCTATGAACACGGTGGAGGATTGAGAGTATCTGTCCATGATCCCTAACCAAAACCATTCTAAAGCATACAGCGGAAGGTGAACACGTGGCTTGGCATGATTCTCTGTCAAGCCTATTCGCCGTGGAGGGTGGAGCTGTATCTTCCCTCGACTCTGAGCCCATTCTACAGGTTACATTGAAAGGCGGACATAGTACAGTATAGGGTGGACATGTATTTCACCATGATTCTTTGCCCAAGACCATTCTACTGTGTACAATGGAGGGTGGACATCTGTCTCGCCTTGACTCCATACTCAAGACCAGCCTTCAGGATACAGTTGAGAATGTACATGTGTTCTGCTGTGAGTTCCTTTCCAAGGCTGATCTATAGGGTACACATACGGATTGGACATGTGTCTCGTCACGACTCCCCGGCTATGACTGTTCTACAGGGTACAGAGGAGGAAAGGTATGTATCTCATTATGACTCGCTGCTCCTAGACATTGTATATGGTACAGTGGAAAAAGTGGGGGGGGGGGGGGGGGAGGGGGTAGAGTTGGAGGGGACATGTATCTCGCCGTGACTCCTTGTCCAAAACTATTCTACAGTACAGATGATGGAGGACCTACCAGATGCACACCAAAGTAGCCCTGAGGACAAAACGGCTGAAGTAGTCCTGAAGGACAACAAAACAGCTGAAGTAGTCCTGGAGGACAACAAAACAGGTGAAGTAGTCCTGGAGGACAACAAAACAGCTGAAGTAGTCCTGGAGGACAACAAAATGGCCAAAGTAGTCCTGGAGGACAACACAGCTGCCAAAGTAGTCCTGGAGGACAACATAAAGGCCATTAGTCCTGGGAGGACAGCATTAAGGCCGATGTAGTCCTGGAGGACAACATAGAGGCCAAAGTAGTCCTGAGGACAACACAGAGGCCGAAGTAGTCCTGGAGGACAACAAAAAAGACAGCAAAGTAGTCCTGGAGGACAACATCAAGGCCGAAGTAGTCCTGGAGGACAACATCGAGGCTGAAGTAGTCCTGGATGACAACATAAAGGCCGAAGTAGTCCTCAAAGACAACAGAAAGGCTGAAGTAGTCCTGGAGGACAGCATAAAAGCCGATGTAGTCCAGGAGAATAACAAAGGTCGAAGTAGTCAGGAAGACAACAAAAAGGCCAAAGTAGTCATGGAGGACAACAGAAAGGCCGATGTAAACCTGGAGGACAACAAAAAAGCCAAAGTAGTACTGGACGGTAACATAAAGGCCAATGTAGTCCAGGAGAATAACAGAGAGGCCGAGGTAGTCTGGAGGACAACAAAAAGTGTCTGAAGTAGTCCTGGAGAACAGCATAGAGGCTGAAGAAGTGCTGCAGGACAGCATAGAGGCTGAAGAAGTCATGGAGGACAGCATAGAGGCTGAAGAAGTGCTGCAGGACAGGATAGAGGCTGAAGAAGTGCTGCAGGACAGCATAGAGGCTGAAGAAGTGCTGCAGGACAGCATAGAGGCTGAAGAAGTCCTGGAGGACAACAAAAAGTCCGAAGAAGTCCTGGAGGACAGCATAGAGACTGAAGTAGTCCTGGAGGACAGCATAGAGGCTGAATAGTCCTGGAGGACAGCAGAGAGGCCGAAGTAGTCCTGGAGGACAGCATAGAGGCTGAAGAAGTGCTGCAGGACAGCATAGAGACTGAAGAAGTCCTGGAGGACAGCATAGAGGCTGAAGAAGTCCTGGAGGACAGCATAGAGGCTGAAGTAGTCCTGGAGGACAATATAAAGGCTGAAGTAGTCCTTGAGGACAACATAAAGGCTGAAGTAGTCCTGGAGGACAACTTAAAGGCTGAAGTAGTCCTGAAGGACAACAGAAAGACCGAAATAGTTCTTGAGGACAACGTAAAGGCCGAAGTAGTTCTTGAGTACAACATAAAGGCCGAAATTGCTCTGGAGGACAACAAAAAGGCCGAAGTAGTTCTGGAG
>JADBJO010015457.1:40000-43712 GCA_016801955.1 Conus betulinus
ACAACACTAAAGTGAAGAAGACATTGACCAATGACAACACTAAAAGTGAAGAAGACATTGACCAATGACAACACTAAAACTGGTGAAGACATTGACCAGTGACATCACTAAAACTGAAGAATATGCTGACCAATGACATCACTAAAACTGAAGAAAATATTGACCAACCACACCACTTAAAGTGAAGAAGACATGACATTGACCAATGACATCACTAAAACTGAAGAAGACATTGACCAATGACATCACTAAAACTGAAGAAGACATTGACCAATGACATCACTAAAACTGAAGAAGACATTGACCAATGACATCACTAAAACTGAAGAAGACATTGACCAATGACATCACCAAAACTGAAGAAAATATTGACCAATGACATCACTAAAACTGAAGAAAATATTGACCAACGACACCACTTAAAGTGAAGAAGACATTGACCAATGACATCACTAAAACTGAAGAAGACATTGACCAATGACATCACTGAAACTGAAGAATATGCTGACCAATGACATCACTAAAACTGAAGAAGACACTGACCGATGACGTGACATCATTAAAACTGAAGAATATGCTGACCAATGACATCACTAAAACTGAAGAAGACACTGACCGATGACGTGACATCATTAAAACTGAAGAATATGCTGACCAATGACATCACTAAAACTGAAGAAACACTGACCGATGACGTGACATCATTAAAACTGAAAGAATATGCTGACCAATGACATCACTAAAACTGAAGAAGACACTGACCGATGACGTGACATCATTAAAACTGAAGAATATGCTGACCAATAACATCACTAAAACTGAAGAAGACACTGACCGATGACGTGACCAAAACATGCTGACCTAAAACTAAAAAGAAGACACTGACCGATGACGTGACATCATTAAAACTGAAGAATATGCTGACCAATAACATCACTAAAACTGAAGAAGACACTGACCGATGACGTGACATCATTAAAACTGAAGAATATGCTGACCAATAACATCACTAAAACTGAAGAATATGCTGACCAGTAACATCATTAAAACTGAAGAAGAATAACATGCTGAAGAATATGCTGAACATCATTAAAACTGAAGAATATGCTGACCAATAACATCACTAAAACTGAAGAAACATCATTGACCATGCTGACATCATCACTAAAACTGAAGAATATGCTGACCATAACATCACTAAAACTGAAGAATATACGCTGACCAATAACATCATTAAAACTGAAGAATATGCTGACCAATAACATCACTAAAACTGAAGAATATGCTGACCAATAACATCATTAAAACTGAAGAAGACACTGACCGATGACGATATTCGTGCTGAACAAAACATCGACCGATGATAATGCAAGCACCGAAGAATACATTGACGAATAACAATATCAGCAGTGGAGAACTTGATTAATGACAATCCAGCTACTTAAAGAGACACTGATCAATGACAATATTAATGTCGAAGAAGATATTGACCGATGGCGATGCTTATCTCAAATAAGATATTGGCCAGTGAAGATGTTACAGCAAAGAAGACATGCTACCATAACTCCTTCTGAAGAAGACATTCACCAAAGACGACATTAATACTGAAGAAGACGTTGACGAATGACAAAAACGTTGGTGCTTAAGAAGACATTGACTGATGGTGACACTAAAGAAGACATTGACTGATGATGACACTAAAGAAGACATTGACTGATGATGACACTAAAGAAGACATTGACTGATTGTGACACTAAAGACGACATTGACCGATTATGACACTAACAAAGACACTGACCAAGGACAAGCTTAATACTAAAGAAGACATCTGTCAATGACTATAATACTATGCGACCAATGACGATGCTAATGCTGAAAAATGCGCTGACCAGTGTCCCCTGGAATTCAAAGCCATCAGTAAAGATCACACTATGTGTCTGGCGGACGTGGGTCAGGTGGTACATCTGACGTCAACGGACAAGGCCGCCATTTTGCTAGAACACAACACCATCCGGGCTTCTGTGTGTCTCCACCAGCCGCCAATATGATGAAATTGGTTAGTGACCTCTCTCTCTCTCTCTCTCTCTCTCTCTCTCTCTCTTCTTGTTTTTTTTTTTTTTTTCTTCAATGTTAACAGAGATCATCACTGTTCTTGTTACAATAGTTCTATTTTGTGTAATACTGTTCTGTGTTAATTTCCTTAGCACCTGAAGTGGGACAAGGGCCAGATGAAAAAAAACAACATTTTCTTGCTTAGCTGTTAATCAATCTATCTGTCATAGACGTGCAGCAAAGCTATTCCTTCCAGATGTACCTCTCACAACTGATGAAAAAACTAAAAGCACTGAACGTACTTCCACTAAACAACTTGAATTCAACAATGCACCATTTCTGTTTAAAATTTCGAATGATGCCATGCCATCTTATATTAATGCCCCCCCCCCTTTTTTTTTTTTTTTTTTTTTACATGATTGAAAAGCTGTTCTGGCTCGAAGACGGTCCTTTTACCATACCCACGCAATTAATCAATACAAGATAAACCTAGCTTACTCTGGACCATAAGTCTGGAACTCACTTCCACCGAGTCTACAAAGTACGAATATGTTAAAAACATATCAAGAAACATTTATATAAACATTTCATATCTCAAAAACTGATTATTAGATTAAAATCACTAACGTCTATTTTCAAAGCCATCTGCAAACCATACATTGAATGTTCCGTCTGAACAGGTAATCGACACTGTTAAAAACCGCTCACCGCAACTCCCACTATCTCTCCCATTTCTTTTCCCCTCCCCCTTCCCACTCTCTCTCTCTCTCTCTCTCTCTCTCTCTCTGGGGTCACGTGCAAGATGGCGGCGAGCAAAGATGTTTTGATCCAGTCGTCCGCAAATATTTCCTGTGATCCGCAAGTGCTTGGAATTTCCATGGACAAAGATGATACAGAGCAGAACTGTCAGTGTCAGGTGACAGTGAAGCACCTTCACATGATCGAACTTCAGAGGGGGGGGGCAGAACTGGCGTTTTCAATTGTGTCGTTCGTTCAAGGTCAGCCCGTCAACGAGTGTGAGTTTCACAGTTCACACCGTGCAGTGACGTGTAGGCGAAGAGCGACAGTTTGTGACATTTTCCGTGTGCTCTTTTCTTTTCTTGGTGTTGGTCTTGGTGTGTGGTCGATAGGGCCACACTGTGGCATAACATCGACGGAAGAGCTTGGGGGGAGAGCCCCCCCCCCCCCCCCCCCACCAAAAAAAAAAAAAAAAAAAAAAAAAAATCTACGTTGTTTGGTGGCCTGGCCAGCCAGCGCACGTTCAGCGTGCACTGACATGATGCCAAGCCTCTGCAGCAAGTCGTGGCAGAGGGGAAAAGGGAAGGGAGTGAGGGGGGAGGAGGTGGAAGGGGGCGGATGGGGGTGGGGGGGGTGGGAGGTGTTTGTTTACTACTCTCTTTGGGGGGGGAGGGCTGTTGGAGAAGGTTCTTTGAATTCCTCCAGAGTCCCTGCGGAAACAACACTGTTGTCTAGGGGGTTGTTCCATTCTCTGATGGTTCGTGGGAAAAGCTGTTTTTGAAGACTAGTGTGGCAGTATGTTGGATGTTAAAAGCAGCGCTGCTGATTCCTTGCGTATTGGTCCACTATGTTTTTCCTTTCTTTGATTTTCCGCTCTTGTAGGTCTTATAAGTCTTGTTTCAGACAGGCGTCAGGTATTTAT
>JADBJO010015458.1:10000-13145 GCA_016801955.1 Conus betulinus
TCAATGGTTACTGAAATGTATTAAACTCCTTCATTGGTTGAGCTGTGCCAAGTTCATTCAGTGGTTGTAGCAGCAAAAACAAGCTCGTTTGGCTGGTGTGGCATTGTACGAAGCGCATTCATTGATATTGGCCGTAGTCCTTTATATGAGGTAAGTGTGCATAAGACATCGTGCCAATGTCGAATAAAAACGCAAACAAAAAGCGCAAGGGAAAATATCTAGGAAACCCTCCTTGATGGTTAAGTCTGATAACATGAAGTAGGACTATGCAATTTACGGATTTCAGAGAGAGAGAGAGAGAGAGAGAGAGAGAGAGAGAGAGAGAGAGAGAGAGAGAGAGAGAGAGAGAGAGAGAGAGAGCAAACCTAGGAACCAGCAGCAAAAAAAATCACGCAGTAAACAATCCAAAATTGCTTCAGCCAAATACTCAGTGCTTATACATAATGAGTAGCCTATGCCTGCAATCGTTTCTTGTGAAATTGAATTATGCTTCTAAGACATGATTTTCAAAGGGAAAACCAAAAGCAAACACCATTTATGGTAATAACATTACACACAAAGGCCCACATATATAGGTGTCGCATTCCTCCAATATGCACGAAGCCAACAACATGGGAAAGAGAGAAACAGGGAGGGGTGGGGGGATGTTTGTTGACGTAATTGCATTCCAGAAGTAAAATATTAAAGTAAAACTGCACACACACACACACACACACACACACACACACACACACGCGCGCGCGCGCGCGCGCGCGCGCGCACGCACGCACGCACGCACGCACGCACGCACGCACTCACGCACCCACCCACCCACGCACGCACGCACACGCACACACACACACACACACACACACACCACACACACTCCTGTGCGCACCCACGCATGTACGCATGCACGCACGCACACGCACTCTCTTTCTCTCATTCTCTCTGTCTCTCTCTCTCTGTCTCTGTCTGTCTGTCTCTCTGTCCCTCCTTGCCTGCCTCTGTCTCTCTCTGTCTCTGTCTCCCCCCTCTCTCTCTCTCTCTGCCTTTGTTTTTTGTGCACGAAAAGCATGTGTGCCTCTCTCTTTCTCTCTCTTCTCCCTCTCTCTCTCTCTCTCTCTCTCTCTCCTCTCTCTCTCTCTCTCTCTCTCTCTCTCTCTCTCTCTGCGATTGAAAGTTGTGATTGTGTTTCGTACAAGCTCAACGATCCTGAGCTTCGTATCAGTCTCCTATGGGCTACAGCAGATACTGTGTGTTAGGCTGCTGAAAGCCTCAGTCCGGTGTGCCCTCCCTTACGCCACTACAGCTGAAGTTGAAAATAAAATGAGGCAGGGAACAGTAAACAATTGACAACTTTTATTGAAGACTGGCACAGCCTTTAAACTTGGAATACAGTCAGACAAATACAAAGACGAACAATCTAATAGTGGGGGGAAAAACAAGCGCAGGCTAACAACCCCTCCGTCATCACAGTAATGACTTGGCAAAGATTTGAATTTGAGGCGGGGTGGGGGGGGGGGGGGGGGGGGGGGGGGGGGGAAGAAGAAGTGAAGATGAAGAAAAATGGGAACATAAAATTTAAAAAAAAAAATTTTAAATATGAAAACTCTTCACTAGCTGCTCGAGGGAACCATCGTAATCCCTTTCGAAGGCAGATCTATTTGTATTGCCTGCTCCTAGGCCTTTCGTCCGCTGGATCGGACTCATCAGGGAGACAAGGCTGATTGTGTCTGTGCTCCTGGCGTCAAATAGAGGCACAGCACAGTCCATAATCCTGTGGTGTTCTCACCACTACAGCTGGTCCCATACCGGATGAGAAAAAGAAGAGGAATGGGTATGGTGTCAAGACCCTCGCCCAATGAAACATCTCGCAGAATGGAAACCGTCATGAATGCATAAAAAGGCTTCGTCCTTGAAGAGACCATCTGGTCCAGTTCACAACAACACCCCCCCCCCCTTCCCTTCCCTCCTCCTCACCCCTCACTTGACGGAGAACAAGACTGGAGCATATTTTGCACACATCCCCAAGACACTGGCGTCAACACATCATCACCAGACAAAACCTCCAAAAGGGAAGCCCGAGGGGAGCGGAAGCTGGAGCGACTCTAGCGGAAACAAGACGAACTACGAAGCGGATGGCATGGGGATCTTCAAGTAAGACAGCCAACAGCTGAAATACATCGAGAAGACAGCTGGAACGAAGGACCAGAACAAAAAGCTCCGGGAAGGCTGTTGGTGGGGGGGGGGGGGGGGGGGGATCTCCTTTTTTCGTGTTAATTGTGTGCTTTTGTGTAATGTATGATTCCTCTACAAATATAACTAAACGAAAGAAAAAGAAAGAACGTGTAATTGTGTGCTCTCTCTCTCTCTCTGATCTCTCTACCTCTCTCTCTAACCTCTCTCTCTCTCTCTCTCTCTCTCTCTCCTCTCTCTCTCTCTCTCTCTCTCTCTCTCTCTCTCTCTCTCCTCTCCACCTTCCCCCTTCTCTCCCCATCTCTGTCTCGTTCGGCATTAACTGTGTCGTTCTCTCTCTCTCTCTCCCCTCTCTCTCTCTCTCTCCTCTCTCTCTCTCTCTCTCTCTCTCTCTCTCTCTCTCTCTCTTGCTCGCTCTCTCCCCTCTGTCTGCCTCCTGTCAGTCAGTCTGTCGGTCTGTCGTCTGTGTCAGTCTCTGACTGCCTGTCTGTTTATTTCTCTCCTCTCTCTCTCGTTTTCTCCCGATTTTCATGAAGACAGAAACGTAGTCTCTTTGCTCTTTTTAACTCTCCTACACTCCGATGATACAGGATTGTGTGTAAAATGATGGCAGAGGTGGTCGAAAGAGAATGACTTGTGCCGCACGTCAATCTCCGATTTGATCGATTTCCTTGAGGTATTTGCCACTATCATAACTATCGGGGGGGGGGGCCCTCGTCTTCAGATGGCATATGAGATTGCCTCGCTGTCCTCCATGGCCATCTCGTTCCTTCCCCATCCCTCCACTCACCTCTCCCTCTTCGATCTCCTCTCCTCGTCTCTCTCTCTCTCTCGTCTCTTCCCCCCTCTTTCTCTCCTCCTCCTCTCTGTCCCTCTCTCTCTGTCTCTCTCTCTTTTCCCTCCAATCTGTTCTCTTCCCCCCTCCCAATCTCGTCTCCCTCTCTCTCTATCTCTCCTCTCCTATCTA